>JAOXYM010000009.1:23721019-23731035 GCA_028567055.1 Leptatherina wallacei | reverse complement strand
ACGCGGGTTCCAGAGCCCAAGCCGTGCGTCGAGGTGAGTCCGACTATATCTAGCCGGAACCGCTCAACCTCGCGCACTTGAGAACCAGAGTTTGAGATATTATATTGTATTATAGCATGCCTTATTCTTTTAAACCAAATGCAGTGTTGTAAAGTCTACGTCCCATTTATTACCCATGTATAGATTTTAAACTCACAAGTGTTGACATAATAATCATTAAACAAAGCTTTTAATGTTTTTTTTTTTTTTTTTTTTTTTTGCTCTTGTGTATTAATTATTTGTCTTTTTTAATTGTTTACATGGCAGTAGCTATTGATCATGTTTGTGTGGACTGTTTTTTCAGCTACTAGGAGGCTGCTCAGAGGACAGAAGAGACACAGTCAAGAAGTAATTGGCAAAAGACAGCAGATAATAGTAGCCATCCTTAGCTTGTCTGATAGTTTAGTGGTCCATTTGTCTTCATACCGTCTTCTGCTTTCTTTTCCTTACTTTATTGACCTTTTTGCTATCTGCACTCATGTTTGGCGCAGAACACTCAGTCTCTTCATGTCCACATCATAGTGTTTGATACATTTATTGCTGAAGCATAGTGTATGTGGATCATTACAAATGAGGGCTTGTTTGTGTTAATTTAAGGGGATATTATTTGATGAACATTACTAACTGTAAAAACTTGGTAGCAAAAAGATTCTTGGGCATTTCTTTTTTAAGCAAGTAACAAATTTGATCAAATCAATCCAAAACCAATCAAAGATGCAGTTTACCTTCTGAGACTTAAAATCTTATCAGGCTAGATGACTGAATATATCAATCTTTACCATGTTTTAATTCCATTGGACACTTGATGCTGTCTGTAATTAGGTAGAAAATGTATGTGCATATATCAGTATCGGTATTTGCAATAAGCCAAAAATAGCTGGGGAAATATAATTGGGGGGGATCCGTTTACAGTTAGAATTGCAGATTATGCATCTCTTATATCATGGTTAATTAGAGGAGCAGTTGTAGAGTAAATGAAGCATTAGGGCCAGTGCCCCGGTTTTAAGACTTTAATTCTGGCAACAATCCATTGTCCACAGTATTTCTTCCTCTGGAGATGGAAATGGTCTGTTTAATTGAAGTCAGCAGCTACATTAAGAATAGAATCTGGTTGTTAAGATAAAATTGATAGTAATCAAATAAAATGGGTGACATCTCAACATCAAAAACTCAACATCTTTGGGCATCATTCCATGCACGAGGACTTACAGGAATCCTGTATCCAGAAAAAGTCGGCTGGGATATTGATCCTTGAAAGCGAGGGCTCTGTTATTTACCGCTGCTGCAGCCTTTCCATCCATTTAAGGATTACATCTTGTAGCAGATAGTTTTTTTTACAATCTTGATGTAATGAAAAAATGCAATTATGAGGGAAAAAAGGGACACGGATGCACATGAAAAGACTGAAATCAGTCAGCATTGTTTTTGATAAAATATAGTGATGGATGTTCATTTTCAAGTCGGGAAAGGAAGCAAACAGCAACAGTCGAGCAACAGCCCCACAAAAATTTCTACGATATATTGTCTGTGAAAGAGAATGGATGTCACTGAAACCTCTGTTTCACTTGAAGGGAGTAAAATTTAGCTCCAACAAGGAATGAAAAAAAAAAAGAAAGTTTTTTTGATAGTTAATAAAAATCATTTCATTACCATGAAAATGTAAGCAATCAGAGGGGTGATGTAATGCTAATCCACAGAAGAATCATTTAAGGAGGATAATGAAAATGATAGATGAGAAGAAAAAGGAAATTTAAGTGTGTCTGTAAGCCCAAGGGCAAGTTAAATGACAAAGCACTCAACATGTGTGAAGAACAACCAACTTCTGAAGCTCATAAAAACTGTGAATTTTAGGGAAAATGTCCACTACTTCTCTACAATACTGATTGTATCTGTGTATATTTGTGTGAGAAAGAGTGTGTATACAGTTCTGGGCTTATCAAAAAAGTTTGTGTGGCTGCTTTGGCGGAGGGGACCAATTGGCGAGTCTTGACTGGGCTTCTGGCCAGCGACTGGGCATGAGGTGAGGAGAAAGAATGACTTTGCTCCATCACCAGCTGAGTGTGTGTTTGAATAGCCTCGGCCCATCAGTGCAGCCATTCACCAGTGAGTGAGAGTGTCAGGTCTGTTCCGCTCACTCCATCACTGCATGTGTGTGTTTGTGAGCAATACAGGAGTCACGGATATTGATGGGTCTGGGAGCTCAGTCTAATCTCTGCAGCAGCACAAAGTACTCTGGCATCCAAGGGAGAGAGAGAAAAGACACACACACTCTGCCTTGTGACACACATCCTTGCAGAGGCAAGTACAGGATTTATTCTTTGTGTGCTTGCACAGCCATAAAGATCAGTTGAAATCATAACAAAGTAGATTAAAAGAGTGAATGCTGGCAACGTTCCTAATAGCCAAACCACTCTTGAAATTTAGACGTCATTAAATTTGGCACCAACTTCCCACAAACACACGCATATAATGTGAAGGTGGAAAAGCAATTACAAGCAGGCAGGTTGATTTTGATTTTAATTGGAGCTCTCACTGTGAGTTCCACCTGTTATGTGAACAGCCAGTAAGCATAAATGTGGGGCTGTTAGTCCTGTGGCCTAATCACCAATTCCCCCTCCAAGCTCCTCTAATAAATTGGATGAACAGGTTTAATGCAAGATGGTTATAGGCAGTACTTAGTGACATGCATTTTAGGAACAGCACAACACAGCCCGTATTTGCTCCTTACTGTTCAGCTACCATATAGTGTATTTCTTTATGTATATACACATATGTATGCCTATATAAAAATATCCATGTGTGTAACTGTGTTTATCTAAATTCATTTCATGTTTGATGTGCAATATTAGTTTCATGTGCATCTCCATCCGATGATGGATTCTAACAATGAAGCTGCGGGTCATTATCATTCACATAAAACACATACGCTCACATACATTCTTCTTGGATAGTCAGGAGCAGAAAGATGAACACATTTAAATATACTGCAGTTCATTACAACGGCTCCCCTTCTTCCTTTTCATCATCTACAATTCAAAGTAAGTCCAGCGTGCAAATAATGTGGGCCCAGATAATTCCCAAGTAATTTTATTCGCTGTGTGTAAAATATGGGGCCGCTGCTCAGCGGTGTTAAAAGAGTGGAGTTAAATTACGAGGAAGTGGACCGATGATACTGGCCTGCTGCTGCACACCCCTGAGCGCACAGCAGTGTTAGCATTTCAAATTGAGTTGCACGCTAAACAAGCAAAGCAGCAGCACGCAAATGCTAACTCATCTGTTTATTGCAGGGCCTGCCTTGTTTGTTCCCTATATGTTTATGTTTGGTGATCAGTGTATGTGTTTGTGTTTGCTTCTGAATCTTTGTCTTAATAATATATGAAAACAAATTATGTTCCTGGGTGTGTGTTTGAATAATTATGTGAAGGTTCAGTACCTGTGCCTTCTCCAATCCCCTTTTCTAGGAGTGTGTCTTTAGGGCCAAACTCTCATCATGTAAATCAGCGAGCTATTAGGGAAGCCTGCTCCTTCCTCTGTTTTCTTATGAAGATGAATAAGGACCAAGCTTGTGATAAAGAAAAGCGAAGAGGGAATTATAACTCTGTGATTAAACAGCACTGCTATATGGGTCTTTCGGTGCCGCATTCTTATCTGGTGTGTGTTTGTGTGTTTGCATAATTTGGTTGGCTCACTTTATTTTAATTTTGCAGTTTGAATCATTTGGTTAGTTTTTAAAGTGACATTCAAGTTGAGACATTCTCCCATGCACACACACTGCACACATCCACACAGTCATGCTGCACGGTTGTGACTATATATATGTCATACACAAGTTTATAGACAAAGTCATTTGCAAAGCCATTAAATCTCAATTCTACAGTACAACCCCTCACATATTGCCTTCAGAAAATTAGGTTAACTTATTGGTAATTTTAACTCATAACCGAGGTTACAGTTATTGCAAACACGCAGTATATTGTTTATGCAAGTGCATATAACTGAACGTACACGATGCAGTGCACATAATGGGCCTGAAGCACCCAGGCTTGCAATGTTGCCTTATCTCTTTCAATGATGCATAAATCTCTGTTTATATATTTTTAAGATAGCTTCATTTGTATGTATGAGTTTGGTGGCAGGTGAATTAGTCTGCATGCACACTGCAGCCCAGGCTGCCTGATTGCAGCATAATTACCATAAATCAAATTTACATTTGTCACGTAATTCAGTTCTCATCTTGGCATTGCCTGGTTAATTTTTGTGGCCACTGCAAATAAGATTTATTGTCATGCAGATTAATAACTGGAACACACATACATGACCTACAGGACTTATCATGATACCCTGAATGTGTGTCTGGATCTGGCATCAACTTCTTCCTCCTCCTACTACTCATTCCTTCATACGTTCTTTCTAGAGTTATGAAAAGCTGTTGTTTGTCTTTGATCAACTTAAGTTTGAGTTTCTAAAAACCGATTGTAGTATCCTGAAAAGCATGAAAAATATTACATATTAAACATATAAATGGACTTTGGTGTATCTAAATTCTCCTGTGCCATCAGTTATCACCTGCTGTCCAGAAACCTTTGGAACTATGATTAAAGAGCCAAATCAATATTAACAGTGGAGCCAAAAATAAAGCCAGTGCAGGCAGGTGGGTAGTTATTTTGAGATTAGGAATAAACATAATCTCTATGTTTACGGCAGCTGGACAAAAATACTCGAAAATTTGAGGCAATGCACACTGTAAAATTATTATTATATTTGTTATTAAATGTCTGATGTGTTTGAGATATTCTTGGTGGCTCCTGGCAGCATCACCTGTCAGTGAAAGAAAGCAAACACTTAAATTTTCTCTGCAGAGATGAGACTCAAAACACTAAAGGTCCAAGTGTTAGAATTAAAGTCAGCTGCCCAACTAAAACTTATGTTAAAATTATAACTTTTCACCAACAGCCTAAGTTTATTTATTTTCTAAACTCCTGCCAAGCAAACCCACAATCTGTGTATTTGGCAGAAAAGCAGAGTTTTAAATCTGTTGTTTGACAATCCTGCACTGGTGCATTGCTTTTGATTTATTTCAACTCAGCTATGTCTGTAGACCTGAGCAATGAGCACAACCCAAGGGGTAAAGATGATTACATTAACCAGAATGGAGTTTTGTAAAGAGTGAATAGAAAAGATAAGACAAGAATCAACATTAGAGAGACTTTTATTGGCTGGTGAGAGCTCAGAGAAGACAGATATGCAAGACAGATGCTGAATTAGCCTTCAGTAGGGTGCGCCTATGGTCAAAGTTTAACAGTGCTGCTTTAAGATTTTAATTATTTTGTCACATTTATGTACAATATTATTTTCTAAGACATAAAAAAACTAAACATTTTGTCTTCATCAGGTTTCCATTCTGTGTATTCTGCATAATGTTTTCAGTTCCACATTGTTTTGGAGGGATTTTGGCCCACTTCTCTTTAAAATGTTGCTTCATTGAGGTTTGTGAGCATTTGTTCGTGTAAAGCTCTAAAGTTCCCACAACAGGGTTGCAATCAGGTTCTGGTTTGAACTTTGACTGGAGCATTGCAACATTTTTTTTTCCTTTTTACCTGCAGGTAAAAACACATCAGTGTAGCCTTATCATCTGTCATCAGTATATTAGTTAAACTAAAACTTAGACTAGAGCATCTAATGTCTTTTGAAATGCCATTGTTGATTAAAATATTTAATCTGCTTTCAGAACTTGTGTAAATAATTAGCTGATCTAATCACATAAGCAAAGTACCTATTAATGACGCAGACAATAAGGTGATTAAGTCATACGGGCTGATGGGAGAAATCCATTTACAGACACAAACTGACAGCCTATCAGCTGGGAAATGATGCAGGAAGACAAATAATTCATTTCAATGTGCCTCTTGGAGAAAGACCAATTCAACCAAACCTGAGTTGCCAGTTGACTAGTGTTAGCTGACCACAAGGTCATCTTCATCAGTTGGATTAAATTAAGAGAAGTACGCCCAAATTCACAAATGCATATTTGAGATTGAAGAATTTGTGGTTCAGCATTTTCAAGTCAACGTTAGAAAGGCTGCAACTCTGACTCCTGCCTGTTTTTCTATCTACTGAGTTTTTGTGTTTCTCACAACATTACATTTAATGGGGACATTGCCTGAATGCGTTTTTAATTGCATGATGATTACTGCAGCACTTGTAAAGATGGAAATGACTGTGTATTACATCTTTTATGAGAGGCAGGGCGACAAGGGAAGACCGTAAAGTTTTTAGCATTTTACAGGCTTTTCAAGCCATTGTACCGTGTTATATACACGAGCATAATGAAAGACCATTATTCAAATCAGGTTGATGTGCTGTCTCATTGTCCCCTAGAGAAAAAAACACTGTGTGGGGAGGTGTGGCCAGTGTGTCCAGCAATGCATTATTTTTAGTACAGTAAATTACAGCAGAGCTGCGCTTGAGACAGGAACACAAAAATGAGATAAAAAACTTTTCATCAGTACCCTATAAAACAGTTCAAAGAGGCAGGATATGAGTGTTTTCTGTCCATACTTGTGCATATCTGGACTAAATCAGTGTGAGAAGATTTGACTTAGAGCAGGAAGGTGCATGCTATCAGAATGTTAAGCAGCCATTTTAAAGAGTCTTAATACTGAGAGGATGCAGTGCAATAAATCCACTTTTACACTGTGTGCTGCTTCCCTGAGCTTCTGATCAAGGGGTACACACACACTTTGGTTGTAAATAGTGATTCCCTTGCAAGTTGAAACGGGTATCTTCTCCACTTTATCTCCCTTCATCTGTCCCAATGTGAAAAAGGGAATGTAGAGAGAGTAAATGAAGGCAAGTTGTTGAGACGACGTGTGCGGACTGCGCAAAAAGGTGGAAACAAGTGAAGTAATAGCTGTTGATAGAGGGAAAAAAGGTCAAACATGAGAAGAACTGAGGGTAAGATGAGAAGAAGAGTAGACTGGATCAGTAGATGAAAAGAGGGAAAGGACGAGAGGTCAGTGGTGGATAGAAAAAAGGCTGAAATGCAGTGGCAATGTAGATGTGAGAGGGTAGAGGTTAGATGGAGAAGAATGAAAGAGAAATTGTGGATAAACAGCCCCCAGACATGGTGAAGAAAGGTTGAGGAAGTGAGTTACTTTGAACCCCGCACACAGTAACTGCTATTAAAGGATTGTATTCACTGTCATGTTTCAAGCAGAAATGGCTTCAGTCAGCTTCTGAAAAATCTAGTCATCAATTTAAATATCTGTACTACAGACACACCTGACATCTCTTAAATTGCATCTCTTTGTCAGGGAGGGCATGTAAGAAAGGAAATGATTGCTTTCCTCTCCCACACATGCACTCACATACACTGGTGGGATAACTGTGGTTACATTAGCGAGACATGGTAAATAAAACATCTTCATATTGATAATCAGGATCACCAAGTGGAAATATTTGGAACAGACATCCACCAAGCCATTGTAAAAAACCTTTTTGTCAGGGATTGTGTGATTTATTTTTGAGTTAGAAGCTCTAATAGCAAAATAGTCCCATAGTAAAGAATCCTTTAGAAAATTCCTGCAGACAGTGAACCCGATCACCCCCAAACTCTAATCACCTGTTCCTTTTTCAATTTCTGAGATTTCCTGAAAATTTAATCAAAAACCATCCATAACTTTTTGAGTTATGTTGCTAACAGACAGACAGACAGACAGACAAACCAATGCTTCCCAATACACAAGTTCAAAAAGGTCCATAAAATGGTAAGTTCGTTGTTTTGGGGTGCAGTATGTGGTTATTGATGTGGTAGTGTGGATCAATGGCTTCTCCCCTAGGAGTTCTGGTTTACTGTCAGGTAGTGGCGGTAGACTGGATCCTTGTGTTCATGTTGGGCTGCTGATACTAAATCGGTGGTCCATATCCTTTCCCTTTACAAAAAAAGCCTATATATATCATCCTCTACAAAATAACACCGGTTACAAACTATGTTTCTCCACATTTCATGCTGCAGCTTATAGGCAAGGCAAGTTTATTTGTATAGAACATTTCATGTACAGGACAATTCAAGGTGCTTTACATAAAACATTAGAAACATTACAGTGGGGTGCAGAAAGCATTAAGAAGAATTTACAATCAAAATCAAATAACAAAAACAGACAATATGAATAAAGAAAGAAACCCTCAGAAAAAAAGATCACTTGTTATCATAAAAGGCTGCAAATGGCCCTGATTTAAAACTGCTGAGAGTTTCAGCAAACCTGCACTTTTCTGGGAGTTTGTTCCACATGTGAGGAGCTTTAAAATCAACTATCAACTTTGCTAGTCTCCTGGTGAAATTAAACTGGATCATGCAGCTCCAGCTTAGTCAGCACTAAGTAACTTGGATACTAAGGAACTCTTTGAACAATGTTATAGTTTATTTTCACCTAAAAATGTAAAAGTCTTGAATAAAGCACTTGATATGCAGCCCCTAAGTAGACTAATTGAAAAGTAACATGTTTCCCACATTAGCTTTAAACTAATCTAGTGCTACCATGTAACAAGATTAGCACTGCTATAGAGCTTCAGGCTAACATCAAGTTAATTGCCTTACATAACATTAGTAGTTGTACTTCACAGGTACTAAATGTCTGCTAGAAATGTGCAGCCAAATGTCAATATTTTTAAAGGATGAAAAATTAGGAAACCACTTTAAAATTGAGGTCAAACTGGTTTATCCTGGCAGGGCTGGAAAGACATTTCTGTCCTCCTCCTCCAGTAACCTGTCAATACCTGAGGTAGCACCTCTGGTATCCAATCAGATACCAGAGGTGGCTAGTGCCACCCTGGCCTCTCCTCTAGCTCTATACTTGCTGAAAATTAAGATCAAGTTGAACCAGAATGGAACTAGAGTACAGAGAAGAGTTAAAACAGCTCAAAATTATGATGATATAAATTTACTACAAGGGAAGGCAGTGTGATGTATGGAGATGCATGGCTTCGAGTGTGACGGGGTGTATGATGGTTGATAATAATGAGATGGAAAACAGAAGAAGCAGCTGAAGTGTTTAAAAATAAACAGACAGACAGAGCATGTCTCATTAGATGGTGCTTCACAATAAAGATGAAAAACCAAAAACATGGTATGAAAGCAACCTCAGATTTTTTTGATGGAGGAATATTCTGCAAAAACTAACTTAATCATCTGAACTTGTAGTTGTATTTTACGTGTGTGGGTAGAAAGACATACATGCAGTATTTGAAGACCGATCAAGGCCTCATAATACATCACAAGGAGGAAACCTGTTATCATACGTTCCTCTTACCAGGAAAGCAAAAATGAACATTTTACTCATGATTATTGTTAATTTGTCAAATAATATTTGAATATTTAATATTACATAATAAACAATTTCTCCATTTTTGATATGAAGACCACCAAATCAAAGTGAGCGTCTTTGTGTTTTGCTCTATATCAACTTAGTCTCAGACATATTTTATTTAATTATTAATTTCTTTGAAAAAAGAAAAAAAGTATCTCTGTCCAAATATACCAGCACCAGGGTTCATGTTACTCGGAGGTCTTTTGGAGGTTCCCTAGGTACCCTTTGGTGTGCACCACGGCTTCCTGAGCCATGTGCACACAGATATATGTACATGGCAGTGTAAATGACCCAGTTTGGTTGTTATATTTAATATTTATTTTTTATATATTTTTTATATGTTATACTCTTTGCTTAACATGCCTGACTGTATTGATTTAAGTTCTCCATTTAAGGAAATTATACATTGTGTTTATTTTACTTTTATTGTGAAGATATTTCCTTTTCCTGTATGTTGCTGTGCATGGGTGATTTGACGGACAGAGAGGAAAAAAGTTAATGACGTTCGTTTGTCAAGAAGAAAGGCATTGTGGTGAAAATGATCGTTTTCTATTTATGGTTTTATTTTAGCACCCAGCTGGAAGGCGAACAGGTATGATTGCAGAGTGAATG
>JAOXYM010000009.1:23653629-23667641 GCA_028567055.1 Leptatherina wallacei | reverse complement strand
TCGTGTAACCGTGTACACGTCGGTTAGAAGTCCCGGTTACACGTGTAGTAAAAACTGTAAACGTTGACACCCCTAGTCAACACACATAAAAATGGAATTCTTTACAACAGACAATAACATCACCGACTCCGATTGGCTTGGTAAAGCTCTTCTATCCTCCTGTTTCTAAATTTCCATTGATCCTGAATAAACCCAGAAAGTGAACATTTTGTTTTGATTGTCCCAGGTCTGACAATTTAAGTGCTGGAAGCCTTTATGTGTTGCATAACATAGTATAGCATAAAATGTATACATTTCTTATTGTAGTAGTCTTGTGTTCAGTCTCAATATGAATAATGCAAAATCAGACTTGCTCTGTGATAGCAAAGCCGCTTACAGTAGTCTTAATGATTTCAGATTGTGGCACAACTGAAATTTAAGTTGTTTTGGATGTCTCTACAATAAGTTGGTATAACATAATGTACGAGAAGTAAGCCTTGATGTTGATAAAGCTTGTCAGCTTGCATGCTTACACCTCTGTCCGTGTGCATGAAGATTTTCACACGTTGTTCCCTCACACACGCTAAATGTAACTTGCATAAACCAGTCATAGTGAATTGTTTCTCTTACTCTATTTTTAGAATGTGCCAAAACTGTTCAATGAAAAAAATCAAACACAACATAACTTATTTCTCTGCTCAGATTTTGAATAATTGATGCTTCTTTCTTGTAGTTTATGCAGATATGCGGAAAGCAGCAGTGTCTTTGGGAAATGTAGAGCTGTTCAGCACTTGATAACCTATTCCTACCACCTGCTTCAAACTTTTCTTCTAATCCATGCCAGTTACAACAGGTTGCAGAGTTTCTCCTCCTCTCCTGTCTTTGAATATGAAAACATTGGAAATGAGTGTGTGCATGAATAATAAAAGCTGTTTACCGGCATCATGTGGGGAGCACCCCCTTGTTTTAAATTCTCATTTTCCTGCACTGTCAGACCCATGTGGTGATGTGATAGAACAGTGTGGGAAAGTGTGTGTTGTGATTGTGCTTGTACAGACAGATACTGTAGCTGATAAAACGGAACTGATAAAACAACTGAAGAGAGAAATTCTGACAGAATTTTTATAATTTTTGTATTACTGCGATTAATCAATGTTGATGTCATATAATGTTGATGAAGAGAGTTCCACAGATACTTTGGATGCACATGTCAAGTCTTTGGTTCGTTCTTGTTTTTGTCATCTGAGAAATATTGCCAGACTAGGCTCCATTGTCTCATGTCCTGAACTGGAAATAATTATTCATGCTTTTGTTTAATCAAGATTGGATTATTGCAATGCACTATACACTTGCCTTAGCAAAACCTCCCTAGAGCGGTTGCAAGTTGTTTAAACTGCTGCTGCTGGGCTTTGACAAAATCCTCCAAGTTTTTACATGTGACTTCAATGCAACTGCACTGGCTTCCAGTTTATTTCCGAGTACAATCTAAGAGTCTTTTACTGACTTGGACAGGTCTTCACAGACAGGCACCAGGTTATATCAGAGGGATTCTAGTCATATCTCCCTCGCTGCTGATGGTGCCCCATACTAAGATGAAAACAAAAGGAGACAGAGCCTCTTCAGTGCCCCTCTTCCTTAGGACTTGAGATTGGTGGACTCTCTGGTCAATTTTAAAATCAGCTTTTGATAATTTTTTCTTGTTTTGCACTGTTGGCTCTTGTGAAGCACTTTGTGATTTTATATCTTGAAAAGTGCTATATAAATAAACTTTTGCTGACTTATTTACTTACTATAAAAGGATTTGGAACTATGCTATAGAACAGTTTCACCAATATCCATATATAATTAAACATCTGTAAATGCTTTTGCCTGATATTAACATGCATTTCCAGATTGCATAGATATAAGAGATAAACTGTAGCTCACTTAATGTGTCTGCTGTAGTTTGAACAGCAATGTGGTCCTCCTTATACAGGCCATCATTAGGCCCCTGCTATATCAGCAACAGCTTTCAACTTAATCAAGATAATGAATTAATACAGATCCAAGTGCACTGTTCTTCATGGCACTGACAACTAATGCCTGGAGGAGGGAGGGAATATAAGATGAAAGGCATGTTCCTTTCCATTGTTAACAGGCAGAACAACTAGACAAGCAATATACTTTATAGTGCTGCACAAAAGTTCATACTGCACATTTGCTCTGATAATTTAGGGTTTCTTATTTAATACTGTAGCTGATAGTATACATTAGACTCTGCTGTTAATACTGTAAAATATGCTTCACACAACAAATTTAAAACACTAACTATAGCTTTACTGTTAAGACCACATTTACCTGTTTAATTGTCCATCTTAAAATGTGCATCTCTTTACTGCCGTGCATTGCTATTAAGGTCACATCAAATTTAAAGATAATAATTAGATAAATGTTTGAAAAATGTGTCCCCCATTCCTTGATTTATGTGTGTGTGTACTTCTTAGATGAAGAGGAGGATTTTCATCGCTACTATACATCACTGTTTGCTGTTCCTGTCAGCAGGGGCAGGACTGAGCCTCAGACTTCCACACCTGAATCGTGCCTTGTCATAGAAATTTTGAATAAGGTGAGAAAATAGAAACATTTTATTAAGAAAAACCTGCATAACAAACATTACACTTATACACAATAGATGTACTAAACATAAACTTGCACAAGCACACAAAGTGTCACAGGAGTAGGTTCTTTCTTTCCACTTCTATCTCTTTCTCCCTCACTTATATGACAATGCTAATCTCTTTTATTCTCTACAGACATGCAGTGACATAGAGGAAGCTTGTGTTGCTGAACAGAAGACGGATAAAAACGGAGAGTAAGACTTACAGTAATAGAAAATATTTACAAAAGCTGCCAAAAAACACACAATCTTTGCTCAAGTGAACATATGTAGAGATTTATAGAAAAGCACTGATAAAAGTACTAATTCAACTTATTTACTTTGTTAAAGATGAAATGAGTACACACTTGTAATTACAATGTAAGTAAGATAACATTTAAAGGACAATTCCACCAGCTGTTTGTGTGCACTGCTCCCATAAATAACCAATTTAAAGCTTTTTAAAGCTAACAACGTCATGCAATTCATTTAAATAAAGCAATGTATGGGGAATTACTTGCTACTCTGAATCTGGGGTGTTGTCTGGTTCATTCCATGTAACCCAGTACTTACTCATCTTGTCACAGAAGTACAAGTCTCCCCTTGGTTTGTTCAGTTACTTTAAATCACTATGTCTTAAGTCTTACAATGACTCTGCCAAGAGATTGTCATTCCTAAATGTAACTACCCCATCTGTGCAAACTAAAACTGTTGTAAAAGGCACACAGTGATGCAAACTAGACCATGAGCCTACAGCTTTCCTGTCACACCTCCACCCTGTACCCCACAGCTCAGTCATGGACCTTAACAAAGCCTCATCTCCCCTCACATCAGGACACACTGAGACCTCCTCTGTCCCACCCTCCACCCCGTCTGTGTCCTGCAGTCAGATGGAGAAGCCACTGGAGAGACTTGGAACAAGGCTGCAGGTCCAGATGGTGTCAGCCCCAGGGTTCTGAAAAACTGCTCAGAACAACCATGTTGGATTCTTCAGCAACTTTTCAACAGTAGTCAGAGAAGAGTTCCTTTGCTGTGCAAAACATCCTGCCTTGTCCCAGTACCTAAAAAAATCACAACCATCTGAGTTAAATGACTACAGACCAGTCTTCTTAACATCTCATATCACAAAAGTCCTTGAGAGATTGTTATTGGCTCACCTCAACAATTTGTGACAACCAAGAAGGTTCTTTGTCTGAGATGGTGGTCAGGAGCACCGGAGCACCACAAGGGACAGTACTCTCACCTTTACTTTTACAATGTACATCACAGATTTCTAATAGATCTTTGAGTCCTGTCATCTGCAGAAACACACTGCAGTTATCTGTGGTGGACAAGACGTTTAGTACAAGGAACTGGTCATTCAGTTTGTGGGATGGTGTGAAAACAATCATCTTGAACACAAAACAAAAGAGGCAATTGGATTTTAGGAAGAACAGGAATAGGCAAACCGATGTTTACATCCTCGGAGAAAAGGTGGGGTAATACCAATACCTGGAAGTTCAGCTGGACAACAGACTAAACTGGAAATGCAACACAAAAGTTATCTACAAGAAAGGATTGAGGAAACTGAGATTCTTCAATGCATGCACCAAATGTTTCATATTGTGTCTAAATCTTCTGTGAAAAGTACAATCTGCTTTGCAGCCATCTGCCATGGTAACAGCATCAGAGCCAGGGACTTAAAGAAACTGAACAAACCAATCAAGGAGGCTGGTTCTGTGCTGGAACAACTGGTGCTCTTAGGGCCCTGATTGTAGAGAGGGGAATGCTGCACAGGTTTCTGCACATAATGGACAAACCTTCACATCCTCTACACAACGCAGTGAGGAAACAGTATTATGTGTTTATTGAGAAACTTCAAGTATCTGGCTAAACAGAACGGTACAGGGTGTCATACCTGTCAGCAGCCAATGCCCTTGAAAACAAGACTTTACTCTGAATTAATTACTTCTAATTTCCCTCTGGGGATAACATTTTTCATTCAATTTCATCCACTTATTTCATTTAATTGCATTCATTTCAAAGCCCTAAGGGTGAGAGGGAATTTTTATAAGCCAAAAATCTTGCCACCTATGAGATGATAACCTTGCAGCTGGTAAACAGACAGGTTGTAGCAGATTTTTACCTCATTGATTTAAATTTTTGCTTCAAAAGAGAAGATTGTTACAGTCATATCAGCTCACACAGTCTTGTAAAGGTCTATGCAAATAAATGGGAGTGCTATAAAAGCTTGAGTCAGTAAATTATTTAGAAATAAAATGCACCCGTTACAATTGCTTGTTAACATCTACTCATTTAAAATGAATCATATTATTATAATCAATTTTTTAATTTTTGCCATATATGATAGAATTGTCCTATTTTGCCATTATTAGGTAGCTGTGAACTTGCCCACAAATTGCTCTCTTTTTTTCCTACAGGGTACCTTCTGTTCAGCAGATCTCTAGGCGAGAATTAACTCAAGTGTCTCAAATGGCTCTATCTAGTAACAGGTCTTCAAGAGCTGGCCTATCTTCTCCCGGTAAAACACAACCATCAAGTCAGTCTGGCACGCCCGTACAATCCAAAGCAGCCAAGAAGCTCCATTCATCTCAGACTTCACAACCAGAACACTCAGTCAAAGGTGAGCTGTGTGTCAGACAGAGATAAGTAAAAAAAAGTAATGCTTTCTGTAGAGTATTCCTTACAGACAGCAGATATCATGTTAGATTAATGCACTCTTGAGCTTATCTTTGAAGTGGTTCAAAGTGTAAAAGTTCACTATTTACATACAAAACTTTTTTTCTGTGGTTCATTTAAAAAAATCTTTTCAATCAAACTGAAAAATTAACCTCACAATATTGATGTGACTTTTTTGCCGTGTAAGCACATCTGTTATGATGTAGTTAATCATGAGGAAAGAAAGATGACAGTGATCTGTTTGCTTTGAGGACTGACAGAGTGGTGTCACACTGCATATTTGCAAAAATTCTGAATTATGTAACGGGAACTTGATTTATAGTCTATGGAATTAGATGGCTGAAAAGGAAATGAGTCTAATGTCGAAATGAATCTTATCAGATGAATACGAAGAAAACCCTGGTGCAGTGTAATATCCCATTACTTTAGTAAATGTGGCTTTAAAGATTCAGCTCATAGGTTGAAAAAAATGTCAAAAACAGTTGTAACAAAGAAAGATCTTAAGATAAAGAATAACTTATTTGGACAATTGATTGTTTTTTTTGTTTTTTTCCTAATCCTTTTTGGAAAAACATGTTTCTTCTTTATGATAGCCACACTTAAAAATAGTTTGTGACCACATGCTTGGAAAACCCAACCAACATACTTATTATTAATATATCTGTTTATTTTGCACAGCATTGTCTTCTAAAAGTCAGATATCCACTTGTCCCATGGCTGTGACCTCAGGAACTTCAAAGAAATCAATGATGAAAACTGCCTCAAAGTCATCTTTGTCTATCTGCTCCCCATCTACCATGAAGACAAAATCTAGCTGTGGATCTCCATCGATTCTGTCCTTTTCACCGGATATCCCCAAATCATCACCCTCCCCTCTTTCAGCTTTTGCTGAAGTTTCAGCTTGGGATGGTAATATGTCAGTCATCCCAAAAGTGCATCCTTCCCATTCTCCATCAGTGTCCTTTTCCCTTCGGTCTACCTTCACAGTTTCACCATCAAGCTCTTCTCAGTCAGCCTTATTACCCAAGGTTTATGACTCAGCCCTGTTGCAAAACAATTCATCTCTCTTGTCAGAGAAACCACAGTCCTCCCAGTTATTTGCAGAACCAATCTCATCTCTGAAGCTTTGTGAAGCTCCAAAAGGCAATCTGACTTCCCAGCAACAATCCCAGCATTCCATGTGTGATCCAGACTGTCAAATTCAACTCAACCACATTTTGTCACCTATGTCTGCCACACCACGCCCAAAACCAGAATCCCTGGAATTAATTCGATCACTACTCAGTCCTGTGTCATGTGGGGTAAATACAAATTCTTGCTGTAGATTAGCTGAAAATTTTGAAGATGCTCCAGTTTTTATGTCCTCTACTCCAATTTATGTTGACCAAAAGTCTACTCAGTTCCTTCAAGATCCAAGTTCATCATCCAGTCTAAAAACTGTCATCAACAATCCAGTGAAAATGGACAAGGTCAAGGAACTTTCAATAGGTAAATGAAATGTAATCATATTATGTGTACCATTTGTTGATTCTGCTCAGATGTTAAGAGCATCAACTAATAATACTGTGTGTGCTTGATTTGATTGTAAATATTTGTTTATGTTAAAGATTACTATTTGTAGGTAATTTAAACAGTATTTATTTATTTCCCAAATTTTAAGAAGCCCAAGTAAATGGATGATACACATAATGGCAGTTTCATAGTCGGCATTGTTAAAGACTAAAAGATTCATATAAAACTTAGTAAAACAGTGTAGTTGATATAAGTTTCAGCTTCTATCTCCAGGTGTCTTTCAACCTCACCATGCAGTTTGGTTTAGCTGCATTGCCTTTCTTAAATGTCTTAACTGCTTTATCTTGGTGCTCTGGACTGTGCCTCTGCTTCTGATCTGTATGTTTATTTAGGTGTTTAGGCTTAATTTAGAATACTAGGTGCCTGTCCTGCTTCATGTCACCAGGAACATATGATGGAACTCTTAATAATCAAATAATAAATCAGGTAGATTCAATTAATGCATTTTTTCATCTTCATCATTTAAATTAAACAGTGCTAATTTACACTGCATATCATTAATGTAGATCATGTGATCTGGGAAGAACACTTCCACCTCTGCTCTCAGGCCACAGACCTTGAAATGGTTAAAGTAGACGGGTTGAAGCATACTTTTACCCACTGGCAAGGTGGGAATGGAAATGTGTAAAAGACATGCATGAGAATTAGTCTCCAAGTAGCCAGGTTAATAAGGGTTAGGGAAATTTTTCTAAGCCAGTTGTGATAATAGACTTACTGTACTGTAGGTAAATCTGTTTCCAATTAACTAAATCATTCAGCCTCAGTTTTGGTTGAATGAAGAGGATACTGTGTGTTCAACATGTCCAACTACCACAACATTAATACTTTTCATTTTGTTTTCATAGTTTTTTCACTGAATAATTTCACTTTCTCATACACATTTGATTTTGTTTTTGAAGACAATATCTTCTACTAGAATTCCAAGAAACCCTGAAAGAATAGGTAAATTATTGGTGCAGAGATTTTGCGACGAAAATAAGAACTGTAGAAAACAGAAGGAAGTCCTGTTTTTAGATGAGGAATCACAGGTGTTTGCTTTAAGAGAGGGCTCTTTGTCATGCTGCAGTTTGAACTCTTTCAGTGTTTATATTAATAAACGCTTTGTGGTTTTCAGACAAATGGCTTCCTTTCATTCCTACAGGCTGTCAAAGCCATTTTAGATCCAACCATAAAATGCATTCTTTTTTTCTATTTATTAAAATCGATTAAAGTTTTGTTTTAAGTGAATACCTGACATAACGCTATAACAGACAGGAAGGTAATTACCTTGTAAAGAATGACCCTGAAAATTTTGTAGCGTGAAGACCACACTCACGGACACCAGCTAGGATTCACTGATGTAAATAGACTCATCTTTTTTCATCTGCACACCGGTACATACATACCATGTCAAACTGAGCTATATTTAGTATTTCTTCATAAAGATGTGTTCAATATTACCAGTTCTTCTAAAAGTAAACAAGCAATATGACTGAACCAATGGAACAAATGACTGCATTGTTTGTGGCGTACTCCCAGCTCTTATACAGGATGTGCTCATTTAACCATCACAGAAAAAGATATCAGAAATTTACAATCAAGAAATTATGATTTGGGCAAAGCTGGGAAGCTCTTGAAAATGATTGGTCACACATTCTTTTTGGCAGTAACATCCTCAAAGACTATGCACGTTCTTCCCAAATAATTCTGCCTCTTTGGAACTTATAAGGATCTTATTAACCTCTTTGAGCACTCTGCTTTATGCTTTTGAGACAACTTAAGTGGGTGCCCAGTAACCGCAGTGCAATATTATTTCCATTAAAAAGTAATCTCTGTCTTAAACTATCTGTCTACTTTTCAAAACTTCAATACTTTTTCCCATCAGGATTTAACTGTAAAAGCATTAAAAGCAAATAATTGTTAGTCCAACCAAAATGGTACAAAGTCTAAGCTTCAAAGTCCGATAATGTGGTCGAGAATCAAATACCTCCTGCACTTATATTTGCTTAACTACACTCAAATGGACAAAGATGCATAGAAATGGATGCATGTAACCCTGCAAAAAACCGAAAAAAAAAAAAAGATTAAGAAACATGGTCACAAGTCAGACTTTCTTTGTAAAACCTTTTTTATTTACAGAGCAGCTTTTGTTCCCATTTGAATAAAATATGGAGTCATGCTTTCTGTCATGATTCCTCACAGGTCCACTTTTGTTGCTTGAGAAATTACAATACCATTAATATAGAACATTTTAAGTATTATTGTATTTAGCATCCAAAATTGTCAGGAGAATGTTTTATTTTTGGTGCTCATAATTATGACTATAATATGATTACACCTTTTGATACAATAAATCCACATATTACACCAACTTAGTTGATAATCCCTTCTTGAAATGTTTTCATGTATTTAATACACAAATGATTAATGCACACTTCAGTTATAATTATAACCTTAGGTTACGACTTCAGATCTGTATGTCTAGATGCTATGCACCCACACTGTTCATGAGTGTTTTGAGTTGGACTTTTCCCTATTCTTTTTTTTACTTTTGTATGCATGCTTGTTTGTGTCCCCATCTCATGGTTGTGTTCTTTTTCTCATTAAGAAGTATCGGGAAATATATGTAAGTCCTTATTTAAGGAAATTTGTTCTAAAATGCCACTAATGGTGTTGACAGTTAAAAAAAAAAAGAGGAACATTATTTTACAACTTTCCCTTATCTTTCTTTTACCTTATCTTGAATCCACTTTCTGACTTCACACATTTAACTTGCTTCCTCTATTCATCCATCATGCTTCCTTCATCCTTTCCATCCTTCACTTCCACTGCTTCCTACAGCTCTCTGACCAGTGATACGCTGAATACCAACCTTATCAGCTTATTAGAGCTTTACATTGTCAAGGACACTCACATCACGTCTTGCAGATGAAAATGTTGCTTCGTTGCTTCAAAGCATGATAAACAGGGATAGTCAGTGTTTTTACTGTCGAGCCTTTTAGAAAACAACCTTTGTTTTTGATTCACAACTCAAAGTAAACCTTTCAATCTTTAAACATGTGTTAATGTGTGTGTATCATGCAGACAGTGGAGATGAAATGTCCAGTGACAGCCTGAGTCTGGCTGAAGAAGACTTTTCAGGCGAGGAAACCCAGATGAAAAGACATTTAACGAGAGAGAAATCCAAAGAAGAAAACCACAATCCTGTGTTGTCTCATCTTGAAGATTCCTTTATTCGTGCAGAGGTGAAAACAAAGACAGATTTGCAGACTGATGAGCCAGAACACCAGTCAAAATCAGTCATGGTAACATATTTCCACATTCCCGTTTGCTTTTTTTTTTTAAAGAGTACTAGCCTTGAAAGCTTTAACAGCTCTCTAAAACACAGTCATTTGCCAGTATAGGAATGTTACAGCATGCATTTACAAAGATGTACGTGTTGTAAGTGGTTGCCAATATAACGAGGGAGTATCAGTGGAAAAGAGATTTTCATTTAAAGATGAGGAGCCTACTCAATCTAATCCACAGTGCAGTCTTATTTCCAACCTTTCTTCCTGTGCACGTTATTCAGATTGTAAAGTAATACCACATTAACTTGCCCCTTGTGAATTGCTCATATTTTTTGATGCAGAGGCACTGCTAATTCAACTACTTTTGTTTTTACAGTGTCTCATGTCTTGAAAATATAAAGTCTTGTTGAAGATCATTCATTTAAATGAATGAGAGAATTAAGTATTACCCACACTCTGAAGTTTATCTTGTCAAGATGAATTATAAAAAGAGTACATGGGAAAGTTGTAGAAGTTCACTACACTGGACATTATCACTGCACTGAATGTGAGGACAATATTGGACATATTGGAGGGACATAGTTTGTCGGGGTTTTTATTGTTGCTGACCGGATCTTTTAGATATCAAACTAATTACTTGAAATCATTCATCTATAGTGCAGAGGTATATAAAGCTGCAAAGTTAAAGGCACAAACCATTGAGAGAAGAAAAGAGAAACAGGGTGGATTAAAAAAGAACTGCCTGAATACTCTTAAAAGACTCATCAGCTTTTTAATGGTGTGATTCCTTTATAGTGTGACAGAGAGATAAAAGAGAAAAATAAGGGGGGGAGGGGCAGTCAGTGTTTTATTAAATCGCTAGAACAAAATGATGTTCAAGATTGTACAGATCACAGTTATCTGGGGCCTCTGGACCTGAATCAAACTACTCCTGAGATGATCGTATACTAATTTATTTCCCATCTCTGTCTTTGGACCAGATCTCTTCTGGGTAGTTGTCCTCTGAGTTCCTCATACTTTCTCACTCCTTCTTAATTAATCTTTTTGTCTTGTTTTTTTGTATTTTGTGCCTCATCACCAGTTAGTGAACTGCTGAATCCTTCTCTTTGTAAGAAGATCTTCACAAAATTCTTTACCTTTTTTTCTGTATCAGTTTTTCTTTATCTTTCACTCTTTCTTCCTCTTGTCTTTTCCAATCTTTTTCTCCTTCACTCCAAGTTGCACCTTTCCCACATGCATGTCTCCTCATATTCTGCCAGCCCATCAGCAGAATGTTACAAAGCTAACATGCTCTTATTCTAACTAAACAGAGCTTCTTTGCTTTAGTCATTTCTCACATGAGGAAACTTGCATGGGAGGAACAGCTAACACACCATATCACTGTAAGATGCTCTTACCAGCTCCGGGGGTTAATTAAAAATCAATTCATTAAGTGGAAACAAAGGAAACGGAGAGAGGGAAATATTCTCCAGTAAAAAAAAATGCTGTTATTAATATGCATTTTCACACTTGACATTAAAAATACAAATTTAGCTCCCGTTCTTGTTTTTAACAAAAGTTAAACTGTAATTAAATCTTACTTTGTCCTTTGATCTGATTGTGTTTGAGTGAAAAGACTAAATGTTTATATGAAGTTATACATTATCCATTTCAGCGTTTTCACTGTTTCTATGTTCTTTTATTTATCCCCATACTCCCCATCTCACCTCCCTCCGTCGTCTATTTATTTGCTTTTTTTCTCTTCGTTGCCACCTCCCTTTGTGTAACGTTTCTCTATCTTATCCTAACATGACCTGTTTTTCTCGTTGTCTTCATTCTTTATTTCACCATCTTCCTCCCATCCCTCCTTCTCCTCTGTCCCTCCATCTGTTCCCATATCCCCTTAGGTGATGCAAAAACAGAGTGCTGGGTCTGGATCAGAGCACTTCTGTGATCTGGATGTGTTTTTGCCTCTGGGTTTGGACACGGATTCTGGTCACCTCAGCTCACCAGAACATGCATACTGTGAACCACTTCACACACATCACTCATCAGTGCGTGACTCAGACCCAACAGGTGAGTCAAAGAGGGAAAGTCTTTTCATATGTGTGGTTGTGTGCTTGAATATTTATGCGTCAGTTTCATCAATCTGGTTCATGTTTTCCTAGAAGCTACATCAGAAAGTGTCACTTGTGCTTTTGTGCATCAAGAGATTAGATTGTAAAGATTACCTCTGTGTCCAAGTTTTGCCTGAAAATACTTTCCAATTTGCAAGCATTATTCATATCACAAAGACCTCATAATAGGATTTTGAACAAATATGTAAAAATGTTGAGCTTACAAGAGACATGAAAATGAGTTTTAAACCCAAAGGAATGCTGGCTGCTTAGTGGGGAAAGGAAAAAATGGAGACAAGGGACAAAACAGACAATTTACTGCTCCTGGGTCCGAGGGGAGCTTTTCTCTGAGATGCGTGTGTATGTGTTTTGTCTTTGCCTGCACATGTTTCTGGGCCTATGATTCTTTTTTACTGTATTTAGTTCCTCAGTTCAGTAAAACAGACAGACAGCCCACACCCATTAACCCACCCTATCAACACAATTACCATCAAAAGGACTCACTCACAGAGAACACTTCTGTTTTTATCTTGTTTTTTTCTTAACTGGAACTTGGACATAATAATGCATGTGGCGTTTAAACAGATTACAGAGTGTACTAAAACTTAACTTTGGAAAGGAGTCATCTTAGATATGCTGCATATTGTCACTGTCCACCTCTGAAAAAGCTGTCCAGTTTGTGTTAGTTAGTTTTCCAGACACTGTCCATTTATCATTGTCTCTGTTAATGAGTCAGCCACATTGCTATCTATCTGTTGTTCCTTAGCCAGATGTTAAATCAGCCAATAAAAGAACAGTAAAACTGCAATTACCGCCTTGCCTTGGTATGCTTCCACAAGGCATGTCGTCCTCCAGAATTATGGAGGTAAAATGTTTTTGCATAACATAACATATTAAACATTTGTATGAAATTTTGTGACACAAGTTTTGTCAGGTCACATGGACTCTTTTACCACCAAAATCCCAATCTGTTCATTCAAGTGTACATTTGTGTCAAATTCTAAAAACTTTCCTCCAAACATTGCTGCGATTTTGTGTTCACAAGACTGCAATGAATGTATTTACAGATGGACGAACAAAGCAAAAAGTTAAAGCCCTGGGCAACGTTACTCACTGGTGCGGATACAAAACAACATCATTTCAGACTGGTGCAGGAAAAAACCCACAACAGAAAGTTCAAACTACATAGAACGAAGCAAGCAGCATGCAAAGTAAATAAATTACAAATAGTAAATGTAAAACAAGATTAAAATGACAGCACCAGCATTTAAGTTACAGAGCTAAGTTATTGATGAGAAATAACTGGAAAAAGTAAAAGGAAGCAGACAAGGCAGGCCTGCAACCCAAATACAATAGGAGCTTTGAAATTACATGCTGAGGAGTGGTAAGAGGGACTTAACTGGGGAGTTTATGTTGTGAATGCTCTCTTTCCAAAATATAGTTTCTTCCTTTGGACAATTATCTCCTTTTTTCACCAGTATCATTTGAGTACATTTGTTTAGAAAATGAATTCAGCAAATGGATGTACAGATATTAAATTTAATGGTTTTTAAGTCATTTTCTGCTCATTTTTTCTTTCATTGGCAGGTTTCACCTTCATATACCAAAAATAACCCCAAACTATTGTAACAGATGTGATATTAAAAATGTTGAACTGTTATCATGACTATGACGCCATGCTGTTTTTTTCTGAAGAACTTGATCTTGTATTAGTGTTATATATATATATATATATATATATATATATATATATATATATATATATATATATATATATATATA
>JAOXYM010000009.1:23633690-23648360 GCA_028567055.1 Leptatherina wallacei | reverse complement strand
AACTCAGCCCGGGACTCGAACCAGTGACCTTCTTGCTGTGAGGCTGCGGTGCTAACCACCACACCACCGTGCAGCCCCTGTAACTGAGGTTTGCGTCTATTAAATGCACAAAATAATGTGTGTGATCTATTTAGTGTGTGTGCCCTTGATACATAAACAATATGGCCATTTCTACTGGAACACGTAAAATACTGGGAAGGGTAGATACAAATAAATCAACATAGCACATGGGATTTACTATTGAAACATATTGCACAGTGTGTTGTGTTGAATGCTGTGTTATGCAGGATGGGCAGCTGTGCTTTGGGTCTGCTGGCATTGAGAGCCCTCACCACTCCCTATACCTCATCATCAACCCCCTCTTAAGGGCATTGATGACTGTCGTCAGCCCAGATACACTACTGTGAGCTGCGCTCCTTACCAGGGATCTTAGTAAATTAAGGCCAGAGTGTCAGAGCTGTTCAGTAAGCACCTCAAAAGTTGCACTGAGAAACCTCTGTTTTCAGAGAAATGTAAGACAGAATTTAAATTCCTATCACCAGGAAATGGGAACTTTTAGGACCATCTGGAAAATACCTGCATATATGTATGCTCTTATGCACCCTTTTTTTTGGATGTGTTTGCTTGTCCCACTGAGGCGTACCCGTTATGATTTTACTCTTCAACAGGAAGAACTAAATTTCATGCAGAATTAATACATCATGCTCTTATTACAGCCAAACTTTCTTGGCAGGATTTGGCTTGGCTTTCTATGGAGGTTTCATAAAAAGATTATGTTATGTAGTATCACTCTGGCACACATGTCCTATGTACACACACCTCCATTTCTGCACAAACATATCCAGGTACGGGATGTCCAAGAATATGTCCTCTCATCACTTTCTCCATACAGAAGCAATGCAGTAATCTGATTATGCTGATACACACATTCCCTCTCACTCCTACCCACACTCAAGAGGCAAGACAATAATCTGCTTTACACTGTTGACACATCTAATACCCCTCAATGCCAGTCAATTCTTAGGGCTGACTACCTTTCCTCCTCCACACAAATTTACAGCGGATTGCTCCATGTAAATATGTCCGTTTTTATTCCTCCACTCTCTTTTTTCAGCCCCGTCAAACCTCTTAGCCCTTTTGTCCTACAACTTCTTAATAAATCTCCACTATTATTTCCCTCATCCTCAATCTTCTACCCATTTAAACAGGCTGCAGCATTGAATATTTTCCAGAACGTCGAATCACTTAAGAACTCCGACAGCATCAGATTGAGAGGGGTGCTCATCATGTTTTCATTATTTTTGTTTGCACCAGTGAGGTTGAGCATAGATGTTTTGGCAAACTGCCTCATTCAGGATGCTTCATTGTGCTGTCTTGTCAGCGTGATATAAAGCATTTTACACCAAAATATCTGTGCTTTGGCTCCCTTGTGTCATTAATGAATGCCTTAAAACATCATCTTGCTTCTGAGCTTGTTTTTCTGAGCTGAGGAATATAGATCTTCTTTTTTTTCCATAGAATTTTTTTTTTGCATATGTTGCTGATTACATACATATGATAATTTATATCCAATGTTTGCTGCAAATATATATTACTTGTAATCAGTATGTGAAATCTAAGTATGTCCCAAGTTGAAGTAAATTGAGTGCAGAAGTATGTGTGTCCGCATGTGTTTGCAGCTCTACGCTGCATGCATCATCCCTCCCATGCTGCTTAGTGTGACAGTGCAGGTGGTTGTGAGGGACTAAGTGGAGGTTGTGTGCCAGCTTAAAGACAGAACCAGGCACAGAGAGGGAGCAGAGAGAAGGAACTGAGGAGACAATGGAAGATTGAAAGACTGAGAGATTTAACACAGGTGCTGAAACTGGTTAGACAGCAAGCAGCATGAGGAATCAGTGTGCTACACGTACACACATACTCACTCACACCATCATAGCTTCTCAGTGGGGACCTCAATGTAATTTACAGTGAGCAGGTGGGGATGGATGTTCAATCTGATTCAATTTGATGTGGCTCACAGTGGAGTGGGATGAGACACCAGTCATTCCACTGACTGTTGTGATCAGTTTTGTATCTCCCATCCTCTTTTCTTGAATCCAGAGCAGCATTCCCTCTACATTGAGTTTCTCTACTCATCTCCTTTCTTCCCCCTTCCTCTTCAACTTCTCTTCTGCTCGTTATGGCACAGAAATTTTCTGTAGGTGGTTTCATAAAATAAACTTTACTGTACATTCTCTGTCTACCGTTGCATCCGCAAACTACAGGACTGTTTACAAAATGGTTACATTTTTGTCTAAAGAAGAAAAATGCCAATGCAAATCATCTGAACTCTATCGGTAATCAAAAGTAATACAAAGACAGAATAATTAATGTTTGAACTGACTTTTTTTTTTGTTTGATGGCAACAATATGCATAAAAGTTTGAAAGAGACTGTTGCATCACTGCTTCTTTTAGCAGCACTTTGTAAGCATTTTGGAGCAGAAGAAAAGAAACGTTTTCTTCATTCTTGTTTGATGTGAGATTTCAGCTGCTCAACAGTTTGAGGACTTCTTCTTTGTTGTGTTTTTTTTGTTTTTTTTGTTTCTTGTTTTATAATGCATCGTGTTTTTAGTAGCAGTCCTTTATCAGCAAGTAACTCTCTGCAGACAATCAGAATAAAGTATTCACTCAGACCATTTTTTTTCTTTGAATAATAGAGCTTTAACTTGTATCTGCAGATGCTGCAACTTGGTTCATTGCTAGTGAATTAAAGAAGGGCTTCTCATATGCAGTGACTTCCACTACAGAATTGTGTGTCTTATAGCCTGAAGATCTCAGTCATTCAAGCTGTATTTTGGTTTTGTGCTATTAACTAGATCCCTATATGTTCTCTGAATCTTTAAGTGTTATTAAATTCTATAGATGATGAAACCCCTGAATGCTTAGCAATTTCACTTTGAGACACATATTGTTCATTATTTTAAACTATTTTTCTCACATGTTCCTCATAAAGCTGGAAGCATCTGCCAATCTTTACATCTGAAACACTCAGCCTTTATGAGATATTCTTTTTGTACCCAGTCATGTAACAGTTTGTTACCAATGAAGCATTAGTGTTTCACCAGTTTTTATTTTATTATCCAGCGGAGGTAATAAATTCATTAATTTGCCATCTTTCTGATAGTAAATGGATCAGTTTCAATATTTGATATTGTTTTTGTACTTAAAAGAAAGATAGGTAGTAAATTATTTGCAAATCATTTTATTCAGCCCCCCCCCCCTTTTTTCCCCAATATGTCAATGTTTTAGGAAACAAGGATAGATCCCTATGTGCAACTATAGGTCTCTCTATTCATTTCTTCCAGATCTCCTTTGTTTTTCTACCTGGCCAGGATATAACCTGTTTGACAAGCCCACACCAATTCTTTGTAATCCGCTGAGGACAACCTCAAGACCTCTCTTTACACCTACATCCTCCAGCTTCTTTTTAACTCTGCTCACGCGTCTCATCTCTCATCAGGCTCAGAATTTTGGCCAGCTTCTCGTCCGTTTTCCAGAGCCACCCAAGAGATCATGGAGATCTGCGGTGTGGACCAGACAGGCTGTGAGGACCCTGATTTGGAAATGGATACAACTGTACACATCCTACATCGTCTAGAGGAAGAATTAAGAGTCATTGCAAAGGGTACACACACACACACGCACACACATAATGTACATACAAAAATAAGTCTATGACCTATTTGCAACCTATTAAATTATTATGAAAGTGAAAATAGTTTGAAATAAAGCCCTAAACCATCATATAATTTAATATCTTTCTTTGCAATAGGGTCTCAAGCGCCGGTATTGGATAGGGGAAATGGTGGAAGTCGAAATGGGAGTCATAGTTTCAAACGGTGGGTAATGTGCACACACAAGCTGACCTCCAGTGTGTTGACTAACGGCCTCATCCTAATGAGTAAACTGTCATTATTATGGATCAGCAAATAGTGACACATCAAAGTCTGCATATTCAGGATATTTGCATGCCCTTTCAAACTTAAAGTTGCCACTTTGGTAGCTGTTAAATTTTTTGTTTCAACTTGATATCTTGAAAGGCAAAATCATGTTTCTGTCGTGTGAGCGGGAAGCCTTGTGAATTCCTGCTTTCATACTCTTTTCACCATAATCAGCATGTAATCCATTGGTTTCTCGCCCCAACACTTCCTGCTCTCCTCTACTATTCCAGTGGTCACAGTGGGGGGTAATCCCTCCTTTTTGTGCTCCATCAATCCCTCTGTCTGATATAAGGAGTGTGTAACGGATTGTTAGCTAGCATGATGGCTTTAACTTTGACAGCGTGTTGGGTATCAGGCCTTTATATGCTGTTTAATGTGTATATGTGTGTGAAAAGAGAGAGACAGAATGTATCAATGTGTTTTTCTTGTATGTCAGAAATGAAGTGTGGGTGTGTGTTGTGCATTGTTGATATTTTGTTCATGTGCATGTAGCAGGCATAATCTGCGCCAGAGGCCTTGTGCTGAGGAGCTCTGTGAATATTACATTTAGACATGTATTAAACAGATTAACTCATACCATAGAGAGAGCTCACAAACAGCCCCTTACATCTTTACAGACATATACAAGCAAGTATACACACACGTGTCCTTAACCTCATTTTTTTGACTTAGACATACACATATAAACTTACGTTCTTATGTCGGCAACTGTGATGGTTCAACCCTCAACTTTGAGGCAACGTTTTTGACATATTTGTGACAACTTGGATTTTTCACAGTTTTATCATATAATCCTTTAATGTCCTACATTTGTTTTGATGACTACTCAAGTTAGAAATCTATGTACATTCTTATGTATGATATGCAAACAAGTGTATGGCTCATCACGGGTGTCAGATCTGGGCAGTTTTGGGACTGTGATCCAGTGTTCTCGTCTGTGATCTCGCAAAGTAGTTTCATGTTAATATCTGGAAAAATAGACAACTTCAGATTTTGTTGTTGTTCATGATGAAACATGAAAAAGATGTGGATGCCTTGACATATCAAACAATTATGATCTTTCATGAACATGTAAAACCAGACAAGAAGAAAAGTAAACTTATTTAACCTGAACAATGACTCCATTTCTGTTATGTGGTACAACCGTGACAGATCTTTGGTTTGTCATGTGGAGATACCCTCCTACAGGAAATTCTCAACAAATCAACATTTCATATTAAAGTTTGAAGAATTTTTTTTCTAAAGTTAATTTGGTATTTAATCATGCAAAATGTTTCTATTTCTATTATATTATTTAAAAGTTATTTTAAGGATGGACATTAGGAAGCAGTAGCTTTAGATGCTTTCTCATTCTCATATACCCCTATTCAAATAAGCAATTAAAGGATGTTGAAAAGGAACACAATGAGGTACTAGAATTATTTATATATATATATATATATATATATATATATATATATATTTATATCTTAGCTGAATATTACAAGTTTGCTGTTGACTAGAGTTCAAAATATCAGATGTCTTAGATTTGTTAATGACTAGAATTGATTCATAATTATTCAAATTATACCAAACCTCATCTCAGTGCCCACAAACTGCACTTACAGCTGGTGTCTCCATTTCACCCATGTCACAAATGTCTTCATCTGAGCAAAACGGCAGAAGGCTTGGCACATCTGTTCTTTAATCATCGCCTCATATTTGAGTGCTGTATATGTATGATTCTGCCTTTAATCTCTGGATCTGGTCTTCTAGGGTTGCAGTCAGCGAGGAACAAAAGGAAGAGGAGGAAGCTACAGAGAGAGACCGACAGAGTGTCCTCCTCCTTCCCTGAGACACAAACACAACAGTCATGAAAGAGACTCCAGTGAGAAACAAAAGTAAAATATGTTCCTGTGTTTTAGTCCATATATCTTCTTTTTATTGTTCAGAGTAATCTTTAAAAAGAAAACCTGATTCCAGTGGTTTAAAAAATACTTTAAAAACTGAAAATATTCTTGACAATAAATTCTGTTTTGATCCATGACTTGTCTCTTTTTATATGTTTTGTTGGTTTCTGTTCAGTATTTGTTATATTGCTGTGAGATGCATGCCTATGGATGGACTAGCTGAAGATATCAGACAAGGTGACAGACAAAGGAAGAGGACAGGAGGGGAAGTGACGGGAAGACAAATGTAGATTTTGCCTTTATTCTCAGATGGAATCTGCTTGGATCTCCCTTACTGTATGTGTGTGTGTGTGTTCTTTTAGACATGAGTTAAAGGACAGATGTTGAGGGACAGTTGGCTGTTGTCCCAATTTCACCTACAGAGGTTAGAAGGAACATTTTTCATTGATGTCACCAGTTTGTATCTTAATAAGGTTAGGGTGACACTGGATCAGGTCAGACTGTCTACACACACACGCATACACGGAGGAGGCGCCTGCAGGTGATAAATTATGTTTATAAGGGAGGGAAAAGGAACTATGTCGGCATTCACTGCTGCCATCTCTCTATGTGTGTGCAGGAGTGGAGGAAGATAAGCACCAGGCACTGGAACCTGTTTGTTGTCTCCATGGTGCATGTGCACATGCTCTGTTGGGGTGTGTTCCTGCATATGCTCCTGAGTTCTGCTGTTTTCCATTATCCTCCACAGCCAGTCCTAATTTATCATGGCCACCACTGTCCTCAGCTGAGATCACAACCCAACATCCGCCACTTTATCTCCAGCTGATATGCATTTAAGGATCAAACAAGAACAAACAGGTAGAAAATGACTCCTGTATCACACCACCAAACGCAGACAGAAAACCATATTCAATAGACGTCAACTTTCTGACGGAATTTGAGATTAAGGTTATTTTGTAAACAACATATTTTGTGTTCAGTGTGATAGTGAGAGCCTGTGGCCAGACTCTTTGCTCAGTCAATGTGGAGGGATATAAGAGCATTTTATTTGTCCCAACGTTAATCGCTAGGAGCAGACAGCAAAAGCCCTGTAATCCAACAGCAATTACCACAAGACTGATTGATAGCACAGAGACAGAGAGACACAGACAGAGAGACCAAGAGACGGACAAAGAGAGAGAGCTAGAGAGGTGAAAAGGTAGATCTTTGTTATTGTGTCCTTCACTGAGTTTATCACTTACTGTTTAGGAGGGGAAAATAACAGAGACATAAATCTGATGGATATCGAACCAGTAGTCTGAGTTTAAACAACTCTGAGATCTGTGCAGTCCATTCCTCTCTCATTCTCTCTCTCTCTCACACACACTCAAACATGCATACAAACAGGAAAAGAGAAGAAGAAAAAGAGAGGTGACCTTTGTTGGATTTGGAGTTGTCTGTGATGTTGTTGATGCTGTCAGAAAGATGGTGAAAATGGAGAAGTTGACATTTCACTCTGTTATATTAACTGACCCGTCTCCTGTACCAGAGTTCAAACTGAATGTGTTGCAAAACACTGTTTGTCCAATACACTCAGTTAACAAACTTTTTCTCTTTTTTTTTTCGGTGTGTTGTTATTGCTGTTGCTTTCCACAGTTATGAGATTTAGAAAACTCTTCAGATTGAATTCTGATTTACATTTTGTACCAATTACATTTTGGAATATAAGATAAAGAAAATCAGTTATTTGAGTGTCAAGTTCAATTCACAAATGCAGTTTCCCTCCTTTTGGTGTCCCCAGAAGCTGATATGATTTTAACTATACTCTATCCTTTATTTGAATTTTCATTGGTTTAGTTTCTACCTCTTGATGACCTTTTGTTTTCTGATGCAAAGCTATTAAATTTTCCTCAGTCCAAATGCCCAAAGAAAGAACCTTTGTTCTTATGTTCTCAGATGTTATTTACAATGAGCTGCAAGGTACAGCGGTTATGTGACACTCTCAGTCCACACAAACTGTGAAACAGGTAAATAGAAAATGTGGTTATACTGATAGAATTGAGTTGCTTCCCCAGATGTCCTGACAGGACATGATTTTAACTAAGAGGAAGAGGAAGAGGAAGAGGAGGGGGGACAAAGATGTGCAAAGTGACTCACATAAAAATGACATTTCTTTGCCTTGGGCTAGGTCAACATTGTGATTTGGGCTTATACCTGGTAGAAAATGAAGGTGTAGAACAGATTTTTCCAGATCACTGAATTTTCAATTGAGTGTAGCTTTATATTTATAGTGCCAATTCACAACAAAGAAGAAGCACTCAGAGAGCGCAGAAGAGCTCCACCAGGCCATAGGGTCACCTGAGAAAAACCCCAAAAGGCCAACAGCTCATGTGTAGCCCCTATATCTTTAACCTTCTGGATGTCAGATTATAACATCTACCATGAAGTCATCTTGTAATTTTGTATTATTTTTTTTGCAAATGATTCTGGGCATTATCTGTTGAATTAGAAACTGTTATGGCAAAATGATCCCCATCTCCCTTATAGTAAAGAATTCTTAAAAAAATTCCTGGATCCAGACGGTGATCCAGATCACCCCCTAAATCTAATCACTTATTCCTTTATTCCATCTCTGACACTTCCTAAAAATTTCATAAGAAATCTGTCCGTTACTCTTTGAGTTATGTTGCTAACAGATGGAGAGACAGACAAACAAAGCTGAAAACATAACCTCTACGCCTTGGCGGAGGTAATTAATTCAAGCCCATTCATTGTGATCCAATTAAAACAAACCCACATTAGTCCAATTCATGAGATACAAGCCAAGTTCAATTTTCTTTGTTAGAAATCTTAATTTAAAACAAAAATAGATTAAAAAAATCATGTATCTATTAAAGATAACATGTCATGTGATAAAAGTATGATGTTAGCTTCTACCTACAATATTATGAGTATTTTCATATTGTCGTAAGGAATACTTAATTACAGAATGTCCAATGCTTAACCCTGTTTATGAACCCAGAACTAAACAGGAATGAAGCATCAGTCTTTGTATCATCTTTAACTTGTCCATGTCTTCCAGCATGCAAATTCCATAACAAACAAGTGGCTTTCTTCATTTAGTTATTAGATCGGAAGGCATATTTGCTGTGAATGCAACCGTCTAATCATGTCCCATGTTGTCAGTTAGAGCTCTGCTGCCTTATTACTGGAGAAGGAAACACTATCTTGTCTCCATCATTGTGAAATAAAAAGGCCTCACAGCCACGTTTGCGCTTCTTTGCCGTATGTGTCTACCTTATTATTCCCAGAATGTGAATAGATGTAGTGGCCATGTGTAACAGAAATGTGGGATACCTTTGTTGGCAAATGGTGAAAGATAATAACTGCAAATCTTGTTTTTGTACATATGAGCACCAAATTCATGAGCTGCAGTTATCTTTGAGGATAGACAGACAGATAGAAGCAAGATATCCGGTTTTGTTCCCTGGATCAAACCGCTTTTACATGGACGGCATTATTATTTCTTCATGACCGTGTCCCTGCAGTACTCTCACATGCTCCAGCATGCTCTAGCTTTAACTCAGCTGTGCCTCGGTATAACTTTCAAGGTTATAGCCTCATCTATGCTTAAATGACCCCATACGCTGGAGATGGAAGTACTGTATGCCCTGGACAGAAAGTTTAAGCATAGCGAGTTATAGTGCTGGGGAGGAGAAAGGGAGATGAAGTGGGAAAATATAAAGAACAGAGTTTGCCCAAGTAGAGGATAGAAATTAAAGAAAGGTCAACAGAGGACGAGAAAGAAATGGAGCAGCACTGGGTGGGAGGCTGCTACTTTGATAAGGAAATGTATTTTCAACTCTACTCTCCCTACTTGTCTTTGTAAGTCTACATTTTTCTCCCTCCCTCCATCTGTCTGCTCTCCTCCCTACATTGTGCTTTTACACTTATCCATCACTCCTCCCTCAACATTTCCTCCTAACTACCCCTCTTTAGTCCTCCCTACCTTCACACCTATCTCTGTGGACAACCTGCTTGCCAACACTTCTCTTCCTTTCCCTCCCACATGCATCCTTTTGTTTTTATCTCCCCTTTTAATTCTTTTTTTCCTTTAATTCTTCCACTTGTCCGCTTTCCCTCCAGTCCGCTTGCAGTCACGGTGCGCTCTGGTTGAGCCACCAGGATCTGCTGACAAATCGATACATCACTGTAATTGATTCTGTCGGGCCTCAAAGTGTTTAATGAGACCCCCCCCCCATCCCCCTCCTTCCTCCTCCATCTTGCACATAGGTTTTAGCGCAGTCCAGTTTAATGGTTAATGAAGGCATCCATGTGTAGCGAAGTGCTGCTAACGGTGGGGGAGGAAAGGGAGCTGGGGGGGGTGATACAGGTGGTGAGAGGAAAGGAAGGGAGGTTAAGGGTGTTGAGGGTTAATCAGAGCTGTTCTCAAGGTGATTGATTGCTCCAACTGGTTAATTAGGAAAGGTAAAGGCTACAGGAGATGTAAAATATGTGGAGAGTGGCACTCTGAGCTTTTGGTGAAAAAGTAGGGATGTGTGTTCATGTTTGTGTGTACATTCACTCTTGTGTGCTTTTAGTAGATTGCATTCTCTACACATTCACATATTTTGGTTGCCTGTTGGTTACAGTTCTATCAATTACAATCTGAATTACAGTTGTGTCTTTGGTCTACTGCTGAAGTGGAAAACCAGGGCTGTACCTGCACATAGACGACAGGAGCAACCCCAAACAACAATGAAAGCACAAGGTTGACGTAGAAGGGTCTGTGCTAAAAGCAAAGGCAGCAGAAATCGAAAAAGAAGAAAATAAGTAGTACACGAGGCAAACTTATGGGCGAATAGAGCAGGACCTAAAAGACAAACATGTTTTCCAGTTAAAGGAGTGCAAAGGGGCAGAGAGAAGACGAGAAGAGAGGGAGAGGGTGATGTAGTGTGCATGTCAGCTTCAGCTCGTTTTTCTTGTGTGTATGTCTACATAGTGGGGGTGGGGAATCTTGCGGACAGTGAATCATTAATATCAGCAACCTGTAAGACACTAATGAACAACACAAGAATATATTGCTTCTCTCCTCTTTACTCTTCACACACTCCCTCTTTTTCTCTCTGCGCTAGATTCGTTTTCTCCAGCTTTAATGAGAAACACCTGTTGAAGCTCCTTGTTAGGAGCCCCCTTGTTCAGGCCCCATTAGACTTCTGGTTCCTCTCAGTACATTGAGTGTGTGTGTGTGTGTGCTGTATACCAGCCATATTTGGTTTTCCTTTAACCAATGGGCACTTTTGAGGACAGCATCTTCTGTTAGCAGAGTATTGAAGGCTTATTTTGATTTGTAAGAGTTAAAAGTGAAATATATGGAGAAGATGAAACATGCTATGGATGCTGTCTCGGCTCAAGAATTATGCATAAAACTTCATTTTGCATTTTAAGTAAGTACACATATTATCAGGAAACAAACAGATTGTATGGATGGTAGCATTATTATGACTTGATTGTGCTGAATTGTATTTTTCAGTATATATTGTGGACAGTGAGAAATGTATTCATTTTCACTGAATGTTGCTATGTCAAGACACCTCGGGTTACGTTTTTATTAAAAATACCTGTTTCAGACTGTGAAAGAAAACCAGCACAAAAAGAAAAAAACAAGCTGAGTCCACATTGAAAAGTCTTGGCCGGCCTATTTGAACCCTGGACCTTCTTGCTGGCAGGCTGCAGCATTAAGCGCTAAGCCGCCATACCAACAACTTCAAAACACCAGAGTGAAAACGCTAACAGCAACAGTCATGTAGCTGAATGTTACACAAAACAGTCATTTTGGTTCCCTGATTGAACTGTGGTTAAACATAAAAAGACTTTTTGTGCTTCACTGTAAAGTTACGTACGCAAGTTGCTGTGTCCCTACAGAATGTGGGACACACTGTGGAATACAGTGTGGGTGTGTGTGTCTGTTAGTGTGTGTACTGATGTACTTTTGGTGCAGCACTGTGTTAAGACTAAACACACTTAAGGCTAAGCAATCGCCGAGTAAAGTTTCCCCGCCGCTGTCATTAAAGCTCCACATAAAAGCTTAAGCTGCTTTTATCCTTCCAAGGAAGAAAGGGAGAATGTCAGCACATAATTAAATTAGATGAAAGGGGGGGGAATTAGAGGCTTCCTCCTCTTTAAACACAAACGACTTAATCAGAACCTTGGGCTAAATGAGAGACAGACAGCTACATGATCATGGGGAGGATAAACATCCATCTCCTTGCTCCCATCTTTTTTGCTGTATTACTTTTCTTTATCTATTCATCTTTTTTCCTGCAGTATATGTTTTACTGGCTGCTCACCGGCCTCTATGAAACTTACTTCATTTGTCTACACCCCCCCCTGTGCATATGTGAACATTAGCGTTTGTTGATTTAGAATCGCGTTCACTCTTCACGTTTCACCTTCTGTGCTGTCTTTTTTATCCTCAAAAAATTTCTCCTTTTCTCTTCTTTAACTGTTTTGTAGATTTATCTCTCACCTGGACAAGATTCTTCTCGCAAAATCCCACCCCATTTCTTCCGGGAAAAGGAAAACAGTTGAAGAAGTTGGGACCTTGAATGTACCATCCACACCATGCAGAGATAAGCTGTTTGAGCCTGATGTATAATTCCCTATTGATTGGGAATATGAATTCAATCATACCTGACATTGATCCGTTGCATCATGTGCACCTTCAGAGAATGGCAGTTTATTTTTGTATGATTCATATAAACACTGTTTTGAAGGCGAGCATGATGCAAGAAAGTGCATCAAAGAAAAATAAGCTTTTGCTATCTTGTTAGATTGAGTTCTGCCTTTAATGTCAAGGAAGGGTTGCATTCTGAAAACATACAGTAATACAAAGATGCTGCGTGAAATATTTAGTTAGAGAAGGAAATTCCTTTACTTTGTAGGTTTGGTTGATGTTTTTGGTACAGAGTAAATGACACATAGGATTTAATTAGTGATGGTTTATTTGATGTAACCGCAGCATATTGTTGAAAGAAAGTGTAATTTGCAGTGTAAAATTTTTTAATTTGATAACACTATAACAGTTCAAAGGACTCGGTATTTCATCTACTTTTTACTGTGTGCTGTTTGACTTTTAGTGTTTTAACTTTTTTTAGTCCACTTAGTGTTTAATTGGACTTTTATATTAAGTATTTTAATCTATTTACGTGGGCATTTCTGTTATTGTTTTTAACCTAAATTTTCATAATAAATCTTTTATGGTAAAACTGCCCAACTCTTGTCCTCCTTGACAATTCAAAGTGTGCTCTCACCCGATCGTTTTCCACTTCCTCTACAAAAACCTTTCTGGTTTTAATTAAAAATAAATCAAACAAACCTCTATAGCCCACACCATTACATAATAGGCTATGACCAACGACTTTATAAAATAGCTTAGCATGAAATACACACACAAAGAAAAATAATATATTTCATTCACTCTACACAGAACAATTTCACTAAAATAATGCAAAATAGTGATTTTATTTTTTTCTTCCATATTTAATTAGTTTTTAAAATATCCTCTCAACTGCAATACTATAAATAATTGCAGCTGTGGGACTCCATCCTAGATGTAGAGGCAGTTTTCTGGTTTTACAAGGATTTTAAAAGAAAATGAGCTTTTAGAGATTGTTTTGCATTTCTGTCACAAGATTGGCTCGTGCACTTTTTTTTCCCTTAAAGTGTTGCACAGGCTGTTCAATAAAACAGTGAATGTATCATGTACCATCTGTGCATTTGTGTCTCCGTCCCAGTCATCTCCAAACAAGACTGTATACAATGCATGCTTTGAATCTATCTGTTGCATATAGAGCAGACGTTGCAGGTCCTCTACACTTTGCACTGATGACATCCATATAATATTTATAATCTAACTTTTTTTTAAACCTCTACTATAATGATTTACTAATTTTCTGTTTTACTTTGTATGTTTCTCCGAGGTTGTTGTTTTTATTGTCACGTTTATTTAGACGTAGTGTAAATGATGTTTATATATGTTAGGGGGGATGAGTACCTACTATCCAATATTTAATAGTTATTAGTTGATTATTAATAATTATCTATAATAAATTATTAAGTCGATCAAATTATCAATGTAAAACATTAACTACCAGAGGGTATCTGGAACTAATAACTATGCTTTAATATCAATATTAAGGGTTTATCTGTGTATGTGTCAATCTTGGACAGATATGACACATGGGCAGATGATAAAGGTGATGAATTCAAGCACTGACCTTCGCAACCAGCAGTTATCACAAACACATACACAATGATCACACAACAACTTCTCCTTTTAAATTATAACAACACATTTATTAAAGTAAAGTATGATGATTGCTAATCAGTTACTTTAATCAATAAATATGACGTCTAAATTCTACCACACTATTAACAAACAATAACCTATGTGTGTGTGTGTGCATGTGTGTGTGTGTGAAAAGGGGCCGTGAGAGTGTGAATGAAATCGAGGCGATAAGCAATGGCGGGCCAGACTACGTGGTTGCTGGTGGATGGGATGGCCACTGATGCTAAGGGAACAAGGAGGATACCAAAATGGCTGCTGTTGCCTGGAGGTGAAACCAAGATAACTGCTGTTATCTTGTGACCACTGGAAATGGTCTTTGTTCACTGTAACCCATGAGTTAGCATTTGTTAGCGATGTACACATGTAGCACAGTAGAACAAAGGGTCCATGTTTAGGGCCTTCCTTGTGCCTAGATTGGTTGAAAGATAGTCGAGTGTTGGAATTCAGAAGGTGCCAGGTTAGACAAAGAAG
>JAOXYM010000009.1:23543027-23557878 GCA_028567055.1 Leptatherina wallacei | reverse complement strand
TGTGTGTGTGTGTGTGTGTGTGTGTGTGTGTGTGTGTGTGTGTGTGTGTGTGTGTGTGTGTGTGTGTGTGTATAAATAAAAGAGAGAGGGAGACAGATCATCTGTTTGATAAAAATGAACAGAAATTGCATGTTACAACAATGGCCCCAAATGTTGAATAAGAAGATGTTAGTATGTGTCTGAGTGTGACATCGTACCTTTGTGTGAACCAGACACTGTAATGGTCTGTCTTTTTGTTCATCTTCACTTTTGAACTCACTTTGCATTACTACTCCATTCTTTCAAATGACCTTCTCCATTGTGCATAACTGTCACTGCTTATGTCTTTGTTTTTTGTCTATCTGTACATGCATTATAACTTACAGTGAGAGAGCATTGATTTCACAGCAGGAAGGAAATAAGAAGCTCAGTCAAAGTAGCTCTATCAGTTTAGGTTAAAATCAGCAGTTGATGGATTTTCCATGAGAAATCTATTAGTGTGCAATTTGAGGCAGTATTAGAACGAATAGGGGAGGATTGTGCGTCCACAAAAACACACTACGTGTAATGTTTGATAACATTTGATGTATGTGATAGATCAGTCAACATTACAAACACTGGCGCAATTTTATGTAAGTTTCCCTTGTCCCATCAAAACAGCTGTGAGCTATTGGGTTGTGGACACATGTAAGGATTCTTTGGGTCCAAACAGGCGACTCTACCACTTTGTTTAAATGCTCAACTGAATTGGTTAATGAGAAGTTTGATGACAGGTTCAAGTCCCTGCTGTGGGAGGCTACTGTTATGGGGGAATATTGTTTTCATGCAGGAGTCTACCTAAGACATGAAAACCAGTACCTAAATTTTACGAGCAAGATTAAATTTTTATATGACAAATATTGTTATTCACTTCATCTATCGGTTATTTTAATCTCAGTGGCTGGCTGATCAATATATTTTATGTTTCCAAGATGTTTTGCAGCCCCCAGCAGTGACCAAAAACATTATACAATTAACATGGTGGCTTAGCATCCCATATTACCTAGCAACTGTTTTCAGCTCAGAAGGAGCACAAAGACTGCATCTATTTTTACACAACAAAGAGTGCAACTAAAAATCAGCTGAAAGAAAATGAAAATTATGGCTGTGAATCTGTGAACCGATGCTGTTCTACTGCTTAATCTTAGTCAGAATTACAGCTGTAATTGTAAACTAATTATTGTTTGTCATTGTTAAAAATTTCTAAATTGTTTAATTTATTTACATTACTGTGAATTTCAAGGTAAATTGGAAAATAAATCTTGGAGGTCACAAGAACTGGTTCTTACCCAAACTCATTTACGAATTAGACTGACCAATTAGCCAAACATGCATGTCTTTATTAATTAAAAAATTATAAAATATATTTCTCTGCCATTTCCATTTGTCTGATTATTTTGTGGAAGACTGCAGTGGAAAATAAAGGCAATGTGAAATGCAGCATAGGCAGATCACTTTGTGAACTGCTGGTATAGAACAGGGCTACAACTCAACAAGAAGATAGACTGTTTTACCTGGAGTTTGATGTCCCCTGTCTTAAAAAAATCATCATCACCGGTATTCATACAATTTAGTCACCATTGGGCCAAGTGAGCCGAACCTCAGGGATGTGACTTGAAACACGAGGGTCATTCACACCTACACGTTTCAGGACTATCAGCATTACAAAGTTATCAATGCTCCAAAATGCACAGCACTGCAAAAAGACACACTGAAAAAACAGATATTGATCTATTTGAGGTATACACTACTACTGCATCTGTCACAGCTTGGTGGCTGAGAGACTGAAGTTGACTTATTTAGTATCACTGATAAAAACGATACAGATCTACACTTTAGTCTCCAGGACAATAGATTGAACCCCTGTTTTCTGATTATATAGTGTGTAGGTAGTACATAGTACATAATGAATTATTAAATGGCACAAGCTGCCTATACACAAGGCTTTATTAGGTATAACAGACCACCAACAATTAAAACCAGCTTCAAAGACTTTAATGACACCACATAGACAACCTGAGCTTAATCACTTTATGAAATAATAAGACCCCAAGACTAATAAGAAAATTGGATGGGGTAATACTGGGGACTTGAGGCTGGATACATAGTTGGTGGTGGTATACTCTGCAGGACCAGCATGGAAGGAATTATATACTGCTGTTTTTCTTTTGTCATGAGCCTTTAGAGTAAGAAGTCAATGCAGAGGGAAGGAGGGTAAATGTAGGGAATTGGTGTATTTATGTTAGTATCTCTTGTGCCAGATACAAATCTAAAGGTATTATACATTAAGTCTGAATATAATCTGCTACTGAATCTGACCAAGTAGTTTTATTGCCAAATCTTAACAAATAAATGTTTTTTTCTTTGAAGTAAAAATTCTTATCATACTGGTCGGGAAACTGCGAGTGAAACCAGTGACTGAATGGAAAACAAATCAGTGAAAACATAGCTTTCCCAATTGAAGTACAAATCAGGTATTGTTTTTTTGTTGTTGTTTGTTTTGTTTTATTTTTGTTTTTGTTGTTGTTTTTGTTTTTATTTGTTTTATTTTTTGATGGAATTGCTACTAAATCAATGCTATATTTACTTCACTGCAAATTTCTTCAACACCTTGATCTGTCAATGCCTGCTGGTATACAACCAAAGTGGATCAACTCTGCAGGAGACCAACCTTGTCTGCTAAAGCATTGAAGGTGCAAATGCCTGGAGCTCCACCAAAAAGATATAATCCAGCATACAAATCTCACATTTCTCAGTTGACAAAGTCAACTATGTGCATGTGCAAAATTCTGGAAGGTTAAATGACAACATAAATGTTATATTGCATCCTGTCTTGTAGTTTTACAGCAATTTACACAGATGTGGATATAATAGCGGTTGATAACTTTTTATTCCTGTCGCTGAATATCGAAAACCTGGTGTTTTACAGATGGATGAGCTTTTAAATGCATTCATTTCTTTTTTCAAATGTGAATTCTTAAAATCAGTTCCAAGAGTACATATCATGGCTGCTAGATTGCCTTGTAGATTTTGCCATGTAAGCAATTGCTTAAGCTGCTTATAAGACCAGAAGTTTTCACACCTTAAATCTTGTGAACACATGTTCAAGCACTTTGGATGACCAAAACTTGGATGTGTGAGATCTTCATCGATATATTGCTAAGATTGTTGATAGATTTATACCGGTCACATCAGACTGAGACCAGATTTATGCCCACCCCTTGATAATTGTGAATTATTTTCAAACCTCAAGCACTGTATTAGTATCATTAATCAGTTCTGTTTTGGTCCCATCGTAGATATAACTATTTATTTATTTATTTATTTATTTTTTATTTATTTTTTTATTTTTATTTTTTTCATTTTTTATTTTTTATTTTTTCATCGAGTAAAGTGAATAATGCATTACAGGCCATAATGTAAACTGTGGGATTACATACAGTTGACATAACAGGCGTGTGTAGTAAGGATAATTTCTACCCAACATTCAGAATATTTACTTTCATGCGCCCTGATCATCCACTCCTCTTGATCACAATGAAACTTTGATCCGAATGAGCGTGATTGGATCGATATCTTCTGATCGGTAGGTTTACATGAAGCACTTTTATTCTGAATCAAATCAAATCACACTTACTTATAAAGCGCTTTTCATGCAACCAACAACACAAAGTGCTTTACATAATGAAAACAATTTCTGCACATCAAAACAAGCCTTCACACATCGAAGTATATAACGTAGCAATTTAAAAACACACACCACATTATAATCTCTTTCGCACACAATTGCACATTTATTCACGCGCACACACAGACACACACACAAAAACAACACACCCACCCACCCCTTTCTTCCCTCCTATTCAACACAAACATGAACTACAATCCCTAGTATCTGTCTCAACTGAATGTAGATGTAAAAATATGAATATTAATAAACATCTGGCTTGATGCTGCTGATCAAGATTTTAATCCGAGTACTTGTGTTTATGTAAACATGGCTAGTGTTGGGTAATGTTACATGACCTCACAAGAATAAGCTTGGAGATTTTCATATACTTTGATATATGTGATCAACAAAAACACCATCAAACTGAGGTGGCAAACTGAGGCTAAATCTATGAGGCAGTGACGACTATGGTGAGGTTATACAATATATTCCCATCTCATAAATGGGGATGACCATTGTGCTGTTGTGATGTGTATTTCCCATTCATTTTAATACAGAGTGCTCAAGTAATTATTTATATTATGTCAACATGTTTCAGTAGTTTTATTCTAGGCTTCAGCTATGGTTTTAATGTCCCCTGATTCACAGCCTATGAAAATCAAAGAGATAAAAGATTGTAATCCTTACCAGAGGTGCCAACAATAAGTGTTAACCTTATTAGCTGAATGGAACAACTTAAGACACTTGTCAAATGAGCATTTGCATACAAGTGTCCTTTAATGACCTCTTATATTAATCTCAAGAAGTTACAAAGTTCCCAAACTGCATAGTTATCTACTTTCTCTAGTTTCGCTAAGTCATCATGTCCACTTTAATCCTGTCTTATAGTACACTGATGATTCCTGAAGTTATTTGGTACAGTGTGAGATGTGGGAATTTTAAACATTCCAGCCACACTGATTTAGCATGCATGGCCTGAGGAACAATGCCTTTCGATTAGACTCAGTTTTGGAGGAAAGGGAATGACATTGATTGGCCAAGGGAATGGGGATTGACATTGATTGGTCCCGGCTTGTTTGTGCGGACAGGAAGTGTTTTGCATAATGGAGGCATTCGTAGTCTGCTGAGGCTGTGTATGTGGTAAACCGGGCCAGAATATAAAAATCTGGACTTAATAGTACAGAAGAGCAACACTGAAATGGATGCACTCTTTGCAACTCTAACACCCTAATTTTAGTCGCCATTACAAATTTCATAGATTATCAGGTTAGAAAAATAGTGAAATGTAGATACACAACAAAAACTTTCTATGGTTTAGTTTCATTACAAGGTCAGCAATTTCATATAAAAGAAAATAAAGACAATGACAGAATAAAAGAGGAATAAAAATGCCTGAAATATAGAAAAGAGGGTTGAAAAACCACATGGAAGAAATGCCAGGGCAGAAAGATGAAGAGAGGAGAAAATCAAGATGAGACAAAACAAAAGAAATTAAAAGAGGAAGACAGGGGAGAATAGAGAGCAGACACAAAAGAAGACAGGGAGAGTGTTGTGTCTCCTGGTTGTCTTTGTTTATGGTGACAGGGACAGGTGGATGCTGACAGCAGGACCTTTACAGAGAGCCAGTTAAACAAAAAAGGGGGAATGGAGGGATGGAAATGAGCAAAAAGAGAGGTGCAAAAGGAGGATCACTCCCACACTAAATGCCAGTCCCCAAATTGCTGCCAACCCTTCTGTTTTCTTCCTGCATAGTGTCGTAGCTCCATGTGTTTGAACAGCAGCATAGATCATATACTACTATGATTCATTTGACTACCCGTATGTCTGTTTATTCTGAACGCTACTGGTTTTGTAGTGCACTGAGTACTATCTAATTGTTCCTGTGAATAATTTGAATAGATCTTACAATTCATCTACTATTACTACTTTTTTCCATGTCCAGTTTAAATTTTTACAATGATTGGGTTTGTAGTTATGCTTTAAAGTTTGTGATTATAAGGGGACATTGTAGGAAAATGGTATTACAATCTCTAAATGGCCAAAGTATGAGAACCTTTTCTTTCATTATGAATTTCATTATGTGAACCCCTTGTGAAGCAATATTTGACAGCTCTTCCATATGCAACAGCTTTGACTCTAGGGTATTGGTGGGTTTCCTCTCTTAATTTGCTCACTTCAAGTCCTTCCAAAACACTTCATTAAGGTAGGGACTTTGACTTTAATAACTTCTCTTATCTTCACTTCACTGATCCATTCCCAGGTAGAACAGCCTCTGCTTTGGGTCATTGTCCTGGTCTATAACTCACTTTGTTTTGAACTTCAGTTCGGAGACATCCGGACATTTTGCTCTAAATATTTCAAGCTACAATTCTGCATGCCACCCAAAACCATAACACAACCACTCCCATGTTTTACAGATGGAATGATTCTTTTGCTGAAGTGCAGTTTTTCTCCAAACAAAACATCTCTCATTGACTTAAGAATGTTCTTGTGAACTCATTACACCTAAAAAAAAAAACTAAAAACAAAACCTCTGGCTCACCCCAAGTGATTTTTAGCTGTGTGGATGTAAAGCAACTCCTTAGTGTCACAGGAAAACCCAGCCAGAAGTTTTGAAGTAGGCCTGGCAAGATTATTTCCACTCATTTATTTCGTAATCTCGGGTACCCCTAGATACATTTTGCAGCTATTATAACTCCATATAGGTTGTAAATGAATTAATGAATGAATGAATGAATTATACTTTATTGATCCCCGAGGGGAAATTGCGTAAAACAGTATTTCCTACATTATAACTAGTCTGTTTTTGACTCATGACTGATGTAAATTACATTAGGTTTAATAAACAGCTCATTTTAAATTCATTGTCTTATTTTTACTGTTTTGTTTTTTTTTAGCATCTAATACTTCTGTGGCCCTGACATTAAGGGACACCTTGTTTGTTTTTGAGACAGGGCTACTCCTGACTTAACAATAGTACTTGATACCTTGCAAATAAGAATGGGTGTCGGTGTTGAACATTAACCGATGTGAGAGAAGTCTTTAGTTGCTGAGGAGTTTCTCTGGGTGCTTTTTTAAACTTGATGTACACAGCTCTTTTTCCTGGTGTGAACTTTGGCAGAGACATCAACTTCATTTCCACTGTTTGAACTATAAAATACATGTGGAAATCACCAGATGCAAGAAAGAAAACATGATAAAACTCTGATTTTGAGTGTTTACTATACTGTTAGGTTTCAGCTCAAGAGACACCACTAGTAGCAGAAATGTCTCGCAGATTGTGTTTGAGGACATATTACACATTTCTTTGTTGAAAACATGGACTTGAGTGAACTGGATAAACAAATACTTGTTACACAATCTTAGTCTTTGCACCATTGAGGTATTACAGGATTGTTTCACAGTGATTATAGAGAAGACGAGTTTGAAAGCAACACAAACCTCCCAACAATAAACAAAATAAAGATGCATGTATGTGTGAACATGCAGAAAATAAATAGACACATACATAAAGTCCCTCGTCAAGACAGGACTTCAATCCACTTTGACAGGAATAATCCTGTAGCACCGAGAGGGGGTACATTTAGGAAGAGACTAACCCAAACCAGAAAAGCCGATTAGAGGCTGAGGGAACAAAACCCAGGCAGTGGGAGAAGGGGGAGAAGAAACAAGCAGGAGAGCACCAAAGCCAAACCAACCCTGACCAACGAGGCTGGTTATGCCTTATAGACCAGAAAAACAGAAGGGGTGTGGATACTTAGCTTTGGAACAGATTCTAAGGAGGGAGAAGATGATGAGGGAAACATGAAGGTAGAGGGAGAAAATAAAGGAGAAAAGATGAGGGGAGGTTGATGAATAAAGATGAATATATGAGGGGAGAAGGAAAGAGGTGACAATTGAAAAGGATAAGTGGGTCTGAGAAAAAGAGGGAGAAAGAAAAATTTTCATGTGAATTGACAGAAATTGAATCTTATGAATTGAATGAAAATGTAATGAAAAAAGCATCCAGGTGCATACGTCCTTGTCAGTCTACTACATTGTCACAACAGTAAATGAGTTTTAAAAGAAATGATTGCAATATGTCCTCATTCATGGCTCTGGGTGTATTGTACATTAGCCTACTTTTACATTAGGGGTCAAACATCCAAAAGATAATGTCTGCAAACAAATTAAGTAATGGAGGTGTAAGAGAAATACGTTTTTTTTTATCACTTCACTCTTTAATTATTTATTTCCTCATACCTTTTTGGCTTCTCTTTTTTACTTCCTGTTGTTCTCACTTTTCTTCCCTTCACTGTCTTTCACTCCTCCGAACCTTTTTCTGTCTGTCTCTCTCTCTCTCTCTATTAATCCAGTGGCTGAAAAGGCTGTAGAGTTGGTATTTCCACCCAGTGATAAGGGCCTTTATAGAATGAGTCTGACACAGGAGGGGTTGTAATGTGGTGGAAGCAATAAAAGAGGAAAACGCCAGTGCATGCACACACAAAAACAAGACTTGATCTTATCTCTGTATGGTAAAATCGTGTGTAGATACCAGCAGTGATAGATGGATGTGGGAGCCTGATAAGTCCTGGAAACATAGACTGAGACAGAGAAATAGATCATGAAAAGGTTGGATTATGTGCTAGAGCAAGATGTTTATTGTTTCCATTAGCTTAGAGTTTATAGATATATGTTCAGACTGGATTGTGACTTGTTATTTCTGGGTTCTGATGCCTTAGATTACATTTAATGGATGTATTATTGGGGCATATGCTCGTCTGGCTTGAAAAATGCACTTTTGTGCAAGTGTGACCACTTACCAAGAGTAATTTCTAAATATGCCACAGCTGAAAAAACAGGATTCTGTTGTGTCGTTAAACCTGTCACTTCCCGATGTTGTCTGTGATTGGATGATAAATACTGCAATCAAAAAACACTGACAGACATAAGTGGTGTTGGCCATTGTCTCTGTGTGTTTGGGGGATACAGTACATGCATGTCGAAACCATCTGTGGTAGATGGAGGACAAATTTACAGAGATTAAGCAGTAGCTATATTGCAGTATGAAATCTTTTCTGTTTTCTCTCTTCAAGTGCTAACATTGTCATGGGTAAAAAATTAAAAAAGAACATAAATAGCTGTAGATTGTTTAAGTTTTTTTATATAAAGTTTGAATCAATGCCCCAATTGCCCATAATATCTTCTTGGTGAACGATATGGTGGTAAACAGTCTATTATTATAATGGATCTAATTAAGTTAAAGTTAATATGCATAATTTTATCCCAGTTCAGTCACTTTTTCTCTAATTATCAAGATAATTGTTTATATTAAAAAAAACTAAACAAATAATGAACAGAAAAATGTCTTTGAGACAAACAAGTCTGTTGTCATGCAACAAACAGGTGTTGCATGACATTTGAATTCTAAATTAATCTCAAGGGTCTCTGTAGGATCTAATTTTGTAATGTAAAAATGAAGAGTTTTGTATCTTTCTTTGACTTTATTTGCTATAATGAGCAATTTACTCCAAAGTATTTTGTACCTGAAAAAAATCTGTAACTTTTCTTATTTGGAAGCTATAGAAATAAAAAGGTGGAGAGGAGATGGATATCAATTGTAAGTGTGCAATTGCGGAAATCTCTGGACAATCTTCCATTTCTCTGTATTGTTTATTTATTTGTTCTTTTTTTCCTGCATGTGCAGGTGTTCCTTTTTGTCTTTAATTTCCTAGATATTATTTTCCTGATCGTAGCTGGTCTGGCAAGCGGCACAGATTGAGGAAGCAGCCAGTATGACACTAGTTTGGAATAAGGTTTTAGAGAGCGGGAAACACAGCAAATTGAAGTGTCATAAGGATATTAATAGAGACAGGATGTGGCCACCAAAAGCTGCTGCAAATTGGCTAGAATAAAAAACTACAAAGCCAGCCAAGGCAAAACGGGCTTGTCCAATGAAAATGTCAGGCTGAATAGATTGTAAACAGCTGTTGGGATACAGTCTTCCTCAATCTGTTATGCCACCAGTGAGGACATGCAGAATTTTATGTGGCTAAAAACAATGACAAAGATAAATTGAAAACTATATTTGGCTTTCGCATTTGTGTGATTGTGTTTGTGTAAGTGTTGAATAACAAATAAGAAAAAATAGAAATACATTGATTTTGCAAGTATCATAAAAAGTTTGTGACAGTACTACATTTTATATATTCTATCAGCCCCATGTGGCAGAAAGCAATTTTAGTATCTGTAGGGTTTTAGAAATTTAAGCTGAATGAGAGAACCAAGACCAAAAATAAAGTAAGAAGTAATAGAGAAATGCAGGCAAACTATTTCGGAAAAATAAACTTCTGAATGTCATAATGGCCAAACACAACCCTGATTGGGTGAGATATAACCTGGGAGGTTACGGAGCTCCAAGAGGGAGAGGATAAGAGTGATGTATAAAAAATGGGAGGATAGAAAGAGAGCTAAAGTATTGATATTTCCAGCATAAACACTCGTACTAATGGGCCTGGAGACTAGGAGCATAAGATCGATCAGAAAATAGAAGCCTTGGCAGATGAATGGAAGTAAAATATACCCCTCACCTGCTGTGAATAGGATGGAGGAATGGCGAGAGGAGATTAGGCTATGACCAGATGCAATGAATATACAGAAAGAAGGCCGAGTCAGAAGCCTAATGTTCAAAATGTATTTTTCATGAGAACGAAATCAATAGTGATTTGGAGTTTTCTCTTTCTTGCTGGATTGAGCAAAGTCTGAGCAAACTAGGAGGCAGGCTATCTTGAAATCAGAAAAGAGGCTGGGAGGGAGTACAGGATGAATTAGTGGACGGATGAATAACCAGAAAGATAAACGTCAGCAGCCGGTTAATGGGAGACAGTTCCTGGAACTGGATGTGGGAGGAGGACAAAGTGTAGGGGGTGATTAGTAGGAAAGCAGGAGACAGGGAAAAAAAAGAGTTGCATGTATTGTAGATTTCTTTAGTGTGTTCATGTATGAGGTTTTGACCTTCATTTAAGAACATTCTGCGTCAGCCCCATCTAAGAGAAAAGGTTCTAAAACAATGTTTTTGGTGGAAGTAGTCATAATATTTAAGCAGCAAACATGGTTGCATTTGACTTTTTGCAGTTCTCTGGTGTGATACAGCATCCGTAACAATGCTGATGAGGTTTGCATACGTTCATATTTACGATGTCATGATGTCATCAGTTGCCACTTTTAACTAGGACAACAAGTGCCTTAATGGGAGGCATGTTGGGCTGGTAGATGGCATTAATCCTCCAATCTTCAAGCAAGAGGCTTTTCCATTTACTGTCCTAATTTCGCTATTACTCACTTTTCTACGTGTGTGTGGTTGTGTGCGTGAACGTGAATAAGTGAACGTTAAAAATGTTCTTGTGTTCACTTCCGAGCATCATGTTTACTTTAATCATTCTGCTGAAAGCATAAGCCTTGTAGATGGACTCTTTGCACTAAGCAGCAATATAAAACTGACTGTATAAGTTCAACAGAAAAGGGTTCATTAAATCGGATTTGACTAGGCCAATATCTCCATGGCCAACAACTTGGGAACTAAAAGTAATCTAGAATAGAATAAAATATATTATTTGTCATTGTAACAGGTACAATGGAATTAAAAAGCCCTCCAGTCAGTGCAAAACAACTGAATAATAAAATAGAGTAATTGCAACAAAATTAATAAGTTAAAATACAACAAAGCTACAACAGAATAAATAAGATCAAATAAAGGACAAAATAGCTGCCAGAATATACCAATGTGTATTAAATAAAATAGTTATTGCAATGCCCCCTTGCTTTAATTAAGGCACAGGTGTCTGGTATAGAAGGACATGAGGTAGATTGATATTACCAATGCACCTTGTCAACCATTAATCAACCACAATAATAATCTATACGGATAAATAGCACTACAAGCAAGAGGAAAAACAACCTGATCTCACAACAGAAAATATAATGGCTACATTGGTTTACCGCATCTTCAGCTGGGCCAGGCGAATAAATTCAACAGGGCCCGAAATTGTCTTTGGCCAGTAAGTAGTGGGTAAAATCTAAAATTTTCATGGTAGATGTCACACTTGTTTTAATTTAAATGTCATTTATTGCTACATGTACCACAGCATACCGTTGTGTACTATGCTAATACACTTGCAGTTGTAAAATGCAATCAAATTGCAATTTTGGATCTTTTTTTCCCCTTTCAGAGTTTTTTTCCTCACTTCGGGGCTACTTCTTACTTTTAAGTATCAGTATCCATTAATTCAAGTTACCAAACAAACTAATTGTTTGTAGTATTACTATTATATTTTATTTTGGCTTTAAAAAACTTACATATAGAGTAATTCTTGTCCAGGCCTTGTCCGTTCTCATGTCCATAAATAAACAAATACTAGCCTTCAAACCCGACAAGTAAATCTCACACTCGGTAACAATGGCTGAAAGGGTAGCTCACACCCTCTGTAGTACCTCTGGCTGTATCCGAATGTGCACCATATTTCCTACATAGTACCCTATATAGGGATCACGCCATTTTATAGGGGTGTCCGAATGTCCAGAGAGATAAAAGTAGTGCACTCAAAATTACCCATAATGCATCTTGAAAAGTAGTGAGCATAGATGGTCCCTCGACGGGTCAATATAGACCACAATGTGGCATTCTCCGCATCCGTCTTCTTATCTGCCGTCGTTTTCTTATTTTTTATAATTATTAGTTCAATTCGTGTCAGTAAGAAGATGCTAAAATTTGAAATTTAAATACTGCATCAGGTGACGGGTGTCATGAATATCAAAGTAGATTCAAATAAACTGTAAGACCATCATTTTATATGAATACATCTGCAACAAAGAAAGAATAAAACACGATTTAAGGATATAATATATTTTCTCATAAGAGTTTGGATTTGATTTGGAATGACATAATCACAGCATCCGGGGTTGCTGTGGCGACAGCTGGTAGTCACGTGATCTGCGGTGGGGAGAAAGTAGTGAGCTTCGTGTCCGAATTGCCAACAGAATGAGTGCCCTATGTAGTGTGCTATGTAGTGCAGCCCTATGTAGTGAATCAGGGGTTAGGGCATAGGGTGCACATTCGGACACAGCCTCTGTTGTTTGCCCGCCCGGACCTTTTTTGGAGACAGACTGGTGTTCCGTCCGTAAAAAAGGTCCGGGCAGCACCCACAATTTTTATTTTCTGGTTGCCACAGTTTAAAGATGTGTGCTGCCAGAATCACATGGCAGTTGGGCCACATGAAAGTTGGTTCTAGGCCGCATGTGGCCCACGGACCACCAGTTGAGGAGCCCTGGTTTACGGCCTTCAGCATTTTACAATAAAGTCTCAAAATATGTACAGTAAGATTTTATACTTGTTCTCTAATAAGACCCAATGTTGGTGGAAAACAAGTCAACTTGTATTAAATCATGACATTAATGGGACAGCTACTATTTTTTGTCTTGGACCAATAGAGGAAGGATTCTTTTGTTTACTTGACATTGATGTCAACTTTTCCTTTCATTTATCTTCTTCCCTTCAAACTTTCGAGGTCTTTGTTTTCTGTTGTGTTTTCTCTTGTCAGATTTTGGAAGATTATAATACATATTTTGGTTTAGTTGTTAAAAAGGGGGGAAAAAAATAAACAAACATTGTTAGCAGTTTGAAAGTTCACATTGCCACAGGCTACACGTTTTAATTCTCACAGATTGTGGTTTTCATCATGTTACAGGGATGCTGCCATCTCCAAATTTCGAACCCTGAATGGCTAGACTGCGCTTAAGGTTGACTGAGATGACTGAGATGTGCATACAAGAACAGAAATACAATGTCATGTGTGTGTGTTTTTCAAACAGCTGACATTATCTTAGCAACTCAGTGTGGAATGTGTAAATCCCTTTTCTCTCCATGGTTTCCTCTCTGTTCTTGAAAACCATTCAGCCAATCTTCTTCCCACTTGGAAGTTCTGTCAGCAACAAGCACATTTTGAATAAACACTTCGCTATAGTTGTTATAAAATCAGGTAGCTTCACAGCTGAGTATGTGTGTTTTAGTTTATATTAATATTTTCACACCTCTGTCTAACATGGAGGTGCAATCTCTACACTGCAATATGGGAACCATGCGCATATGTCTCACATTCACACACAAACATGCCTACTGTATAAAGTCCAGACAGAACTGTGCTGTTATTCACAACTAAATCAAATCAGCAGTGAACCAACCACGACCACACAGGTTTTATGCAAAATATGTAAAGAAATAGAGTACATGCTGCATACCCAGACAGTCAAGTACAGCTTTTATGGCAGCACCTGAGCTCGGTTTTAAGTACATATTTTATGCTACATTAACTTATATAGCAGAAAATGAGGAGAAGAAACAAGGAGGCTAAAGGAGACTGAGAGATGAAGAAAGAGAGTAAAATTAAGACTCCTTTGTCTCCTGACTGCATGTCTGCCTCAACACCCCCGTTACTTCTTCTGTCCTTTCTACCCTTCTCTTATCTTTATCCCCCTGTTTCTTCTAGCTTAATATTTTTAAATGCTTGCTAACCAGGATGGGTCACAGATGTGCTCCTGCTGGATGCCCGCATAACAAGAGTAGTGATATGTTTTAATGAGCCTGGGACTCAGGGCAAAGGATGAAATTTCTCATTTGGGCCCATCACTGGAGAAAACTACACCTAAAGCTGTCTCATTTCAACCTCTGCTACATTTCAAATGTTTTATGTGATTTATTAAATTTAATCATCTCCATCTTGCTCTCTTTTATTTTTTTAGTTATTGCATTATGTTTTTTGATTTAACTAGTCACACACACACACACACACACACACACACACACACACACACACACACACACACATCCCACCCTGCACTTCTAGACGTATGCATCTGAGTAGACATCTGTACTTGAACTCCTCATTCCAGATAATGTTTCTCTTTTATCTGTTAACATATAACTTGCCTCTTGTGGGGTCCAGCAGACTGAAGTCATGCTGAGAAAGTATTTTTGACACTGTAAGAACTCCAGATCTCTTCGCCGTCAGAAAAGAGCCCTAAGGTCTGTACAGCGACGTGCTTTTGGTTTGCACCTGTAGATATTTTATGTAGAGTGGTATACAGTATGAAGTATAAACATATATTTTCATGTAGGGTAGATATGAATAA
>JAOXYM010000009.1:23531390-23541709 GCA_028567055.1 Leptatherina wallacei | reverse complement strand
ATAGATAAGTTCATAAAAACAAAAATAAATAAATAAACAGAATAGAGCTCCAAAAATAGGTGGTATTTAAAATTAATAGGTAGATAATTAAATATACAATTATATATATATATATATATATATATATATATATATATATATACATATGTATATATTATATATATACAAGTAAAAAATAAATATACAAAATAATACTAGAAAATAAATATACAAAATAATACTAGAAAATAAAATAAAATGGTTACAACAGTCAACATCAACAGTCTCTGCAGGCCAAAGGTTCTCCTCTTCTACAGACGAGGGCTGTAGTAGTGGAAAGAGGCCTTTCCGTAGGTTTTAGTTATAACTTTAGGAACAATTGAAAGGGCACTACCAGAGGATCTCAGGGTCGGGGAGGGCTCATAATTTAAAAGCAGGTCAGATAAACAAGAAGGCCCAAGACCATTGAGACACTTATAAACTACTAAAATAACCCTAAAATCAATCCTTAAACACACAAGGAGCCAATGTAGTGATTTTGATCACTCTGATCAGTGTGAACACCAGAGGGATGTCAGCTGGATGTGCACAGACACAACCCACCCTTTGCAACACTCTTTATTCTCTGCAGAGTAAAAGAAATAAAAGAAATAATAGTGTGTGTGAAATGCATGCATTAATAATGGACATGGAAAATAAGGTTATTTTTAAGGTACATGTCAACAGATAAAAACAACACAATATTGCTGTGCGCTGTTGCTATAATCCTAATCATATTGCATTTCAAAGAGGTAAAGAAACGTTTCAGTAGCACAGAAAAGGGCACTACTGAATAAAGATTACATGTAGAACATGTTCTGTTCATGCCAATTTAAGATAAGCTCAAACAAGCATGCATAGGATATGGAATAATTTGTTCATAGGCTTACATTATTTTTAGTGTCAGTGCATGATGAGGGGCAACTTTGAAACAATGAAGCTGTCCATGTTGCAAATTCATCTACACAAATTGTCATGCCACAACTGAAGTAATAAAATATGTTTATTTTGGTCTTTTGCAGTGGTAGGCAAGTTTAGTCCTCAATTCCCCCAGTCCTGCAAGTTGTATATGTTTTCCTGTTTCAACATGCCTGATTCAAATAAATGAGTCACAGAACAGAACTTGATAACCTGCTGGATCCATTTAATTTGAATCAGGTGTATTAGAAGAGGGAAACATCTAAAACCTGAACGACTCCAGGTCTATAGGAAAGAACTTGCCTACCCCTGATCTATTTTAACACATCAGGTTAAATACCAAAATATTTTTTTAAATCTTAACATAGACAAAAATGATGTCACTGAATGTCATTTTTCCACACACTTTCAGAATGCCCAACCTGAAAATCTGTATTGTATTTGTTCAGTACACAGCACTTATTTCATTTTACAGTATGTATACCATATCATACCATAGCAATTTATATTTAAAGCATGGATTACAAAAGTGCTTCACAATAGAATCAAAACTATAACGGGGTAAAAGACACAAAAAACATAAATACTAAAAATAACAATAAGAGAATAAGAAATTAGAATAAAAGGGTTCATACAAGTCAACCTCTCACACTGAGTTAAAGGCCACGGAGCAAAAATGTTTTTTTTTAAACAAGATTTAAACACAGAAAGTCAAGCAGCCTGCCTAATGTGAGATGGAAATCATTCCTAAGTTTTGGAGTTGCAGCAGCAGAGGTTCTGTTACCTTCAAGGTTTTAACACAATTTTGGTCAAGATAAAAGCCTCTGGTATTGAGATGGTTCATATTTGTGTAGCAGTTCAAATAAATAAACTACATTTTTAACATGGTTGGAAACCAGTAAAAGGAAGCCAAAATTGAGTTAATGTGCTCTCGTTTTCTTGTACTATTAAAAACCGGACAGCTGCATTCATCAGTAGGCCAATAATGGAGGCCTGGATGATTCCAAAAAGAAGTACATTGCAATTGTAATTCAAGAGACTATTAAGGCATGTATCACTGTTTCAAGGTTATGTTGGGACAAACTGGTTTAAGTTTGGATAACTGCCTCAAATGAAAAAAACTAACAAACTGGATTTCACAACGCACTTGGCCATCAAGTTTTAAACAGGTCCAATTTTACACCTAAATTTGGTATCATATATTTCTCAAAAGGGCCCAGAGAGGAGAGGATGATGCAGTGGGTCCTGCTAGTGCTGTTGGTTCTGAACAACATAACTTCAGTTTTGCTCTCATTATAATTTTAAAAATGTAGTGCCATCCATATCCTGGTGCCAGAAAGGCAATCATGGAGAGGCTGGACAGATCACACGGTAATGTGCTTGAGAAAAAACACAATTTACAGTCATATGCATAAAGATGAAATAACATATTGTGTTTTTGGAAAATAGAACTAAGTGGCAGCATACAGAGAAAACACAAACTGGACCAAAATTGGAGTCTTGCGGTACCCTCCCCCAGGGAAGGGCAGAATATATCATTAAAAACCCCTCATGGAGCAGAAGAAGTGCTGTGGGAAGTTTTAAAACCATACTATTTGTTATATTTATCTTTTGAGTAGACACAAGCTTTGTAATAGAGATGCTGAATTGAGTGTAGACTTTTTTAGACCGAGGTCTGAGGGATATCTGAAACCTTGACCCAAGAACCCAGCTGTTAATATCTGCTGTTCATCTGCTACCTCCACCATATGTTTGTCATTAGAAAAACATACCTCTTTCACTTTTTCTCCTTTTCTTGTTTCTTCCTCTGTTAACTTTTACATCAGTGTCCACACTTCTATATAGATTATGTATCCACTCTCCTCAACTTTGCTTCTCAGTCTGATTTAGTCTCTTTCCTAAAGTTCATCTGCTTACACTCTTTACTGTTCCTCGTTTTTAGTTTCTTCTTTTTAGTCTGTCCTTTCTAATGATCCCTCTCCTTCACTCTCATTCTCTTTCTTGAGCTTTGACAAACAGTTTTATTTTTTCAAGCAGCAAGTCATTAACTTCTATCCCAGACTTTTGACATTGCCCCATAATAGGCTTCGCTCTGTCTGAATCAGCTCCAGAGATGTATAAGAAAACTGACTACTGAAATTAGATCCAGTTGTTGACCCATTTAAAAAAAATATTAGTTGGCCTTTTGCTTTGGATTAATTTTGGAAACAAACTTTTATTTCAAATGTCTTACTTAGTTGTGGAAAACTTTTTGTTTTCTGCTTTTTTCTTTTGTATTTCAAGCAAATTACTATGAGGACTTTTTTTTTTTTTATCATTTGGACAGGGCATTTGCTACAAATGCAGCAAGTCATGCCCCAGACATGTTTGGATCTAATCCAGGCTACCTTTGGGACTTATGGTTCAGTTATGGCTCTGGCAAGTTGTTGCATTTGCCAGATGTCTTCTGCTTAGATGGTGGTTACAGCAAGTGTTGTATGGGCCAGAAGTGGTCCCAAAAGAGGGGCCGGCCTGGACATAGATTACTGCAATTTTCTTGTGTGCCCCACATGTGGTGGTGATGTGGCTGAGTTTTGGCAGGACACAGTCACACAGAGTCAACATAATAAGGCCAAACATCTTGCTCTCTGGGTGCTAATAGACACGAACTGCTGTGATAACTCCAAGAAAAAGTGTCAATATAGGAAGCCAGTACAAATGGCAAAGAAAAAAACATAAGTGTTAGAGGAGAGAAAAATTATCGGTCAAGAGTGGAAAAACATTTTTTTTGTTTTGTTATTCCAACATCTTGATTTATTTAAGTGTATTTTCAGAAATTGTTTTAATTAGCACACCAATAATGTGCTAAAATCTATAGTATGGTAATATCGTCTTGCCAGGAGCATGTATATATATACTTTGTGTATATATATATATATATATATATATATATATATATATATATATATATATAGGGTGTGTGTGTGTACAAAAGAATGAATTAAGAGAATACATGATTTTTTAAAAAATCAATTAGATTCAGTTTAGTGAAAATTGAATCTAATACAAATTTTACCGAAAAGGAACATTTTATAGAAATCTGTGATTTAAGTGAATGTGTACTTTATCACATTTGATACATTAAAGATGATCTGCACCAAAATATGACTCGGACAAAACATTCAATACCGTCCATTGTTTCCATTGATTCTGTGCATCCTATAAATAAAGAAGTTTTCCTGTGTTAAATCCAAAAATCCCTTTTCTTATTTGCTTTCTGTGTTTGCTTCACGCCTGAGTTGTGTTGATTGTCCCACTGCTCTGTTTCCAACATGCACACATTTACTATTTGTAAAAATCTGTCTACACTGTGTTTACTCCTATGGTCTCAGTCACTTTTTGCCACTTCTAGCTATATACTAAGTTTCTCACCTAAGCTCCCACTTTGCAGTTTTTGTCTTTTTACCTCACTGCTGCCTGTTTTGCTAAACCCTTGACTGTGAATTCTGACATGCTTACGGTCTAACTAGTCTTGACCCTCTGCCAATACACTGGTGTTTTATCCTACCTTTGCCCTGCATGTGGATCCTTCATCCCTCAACCATCATAGAAAGTTAATAACACAACACTTGTGTGTTCCTCTGGGAAACAATATCCTACACTGATAATTGCTGGTTGACCACTTTAGTAATTACATCTGCGATTCAAGCTGTGGGAGAAGCAGGTGTAAAGTTAGTGCTGCAGTTGTAGGCAATTATTTCTATTGATGGATTAGAAAGATTGACTTAGGGTTGTTAACACCTTCTGGTAGCAATCCAAAAAATTTTGGGATGCCGAGTAGTTCAGTATGTACAAAACTATTTCAGTATTGATTGAGAAAGAGATATATTAGACATCAACATTGAGTAAACATTATGTCAAAACAAAACTCAAACACTGTAGTGACAATAGATAAGGGTTAATTAAGAAAAGAAAAAGTAGATATCAAGCACACTTTATAGTTAAATAACAGAACCATGCAAGAGAGCAAACATCACAATATTCTAACAACTCTTTGCCTTCCAGACATCTCTGCTAGACTTGATTGGCAGTTTACATTTTAATTCATTCATTGGCACTTGCACACATATTATCTTTTTTGTCAAAAAAACATACGTTGCTCTATTTTTGGGGAAGGAAATTATGAATCTGATTATGTATAGCATCACTTATATCCCAGAAGCAATCACTGAACTGCACCTACTAAAACAAAGAATAAAAGGGAACAATCAAATATTTTTCATGCTGTAAAAGATTGGACGATATACTGCAGGAAAATGTAAATGTTTTGAATTGTAACCATACAACACTTCTTTCTCATCTAAGAATATTCCATTACCTAATGTACCTGTGTTTAAGGTCTCAGAGGTTTTGCCTGGCTGCGTAGAATATTAATGACTGCCAAGTCAACACGACAGCTTCACTTAACCTTTTCAAATTTATTAAGTCTTAAAAATCACATCAGAGCTTCGGGCTTATGTGTGGGTGTTTAGTGGCTGTGGTCTCTCCATCTTAAGGACAGCAGGTTACACAGCCAATGTCAATGGGATTTTTTTTCAATAGTTTTGAAGGATACCGTTCCAAAGTCAGCTCAAATTCTTGTTTAAATACCAAAAAGTTTACCTAACAGTGATTCTCCAGACATGTTGTTAATACAATTGGATGATTTTGATATTTTTTGTCTGAGGTAGGATGTACATACGTCTTTTACTTTTCAGGGTCAGTGGACATTTTCAGTGAATGATTTCAGTTTTCAGAGCGAAAAGGAGACAATATGGAGCTTGTTAGTGCTTGTCCTTATGTGAATTGACAATGGGCAGCCAATGAAACTTTACATAATGTACTCAGTCAACCTCCTGTCTTTCACTTCATTCTACTTACCTTCCATAAACCGTCTTCCATTTGTCGGTTCAACTGGGTATTAATTATGCCAGCTGTTGTAGATCCAGCCTCCTCGAGGCACACCAAGGGTCATTCTGTTGAGACTGCAGCCAACTGAAGCATAGCCACTTCTCTTCAACATATATAGCACTTCCTCTTCAAGCTTCTTAAGGAGAGGGCAAGATGATATGGCTCTGAATAGTCTTACACTCATCAATGCATTTTCCTGTGTCTGTTCTTCTGTATTCCCTCACTGTTTTGTCTTCTCTGTGATGCTTTCAGCTTTAGAAATTCTCTCTTAGTTTCCACCATTAAAACCTTTCATTACCCTTGTTAATCCCTGTTGCACATGTCCAGTGTAGGATGTAAGATGGAATTGAACAGATCTGCTCTCCGACTCGCCTCTCTTCTCCTGTGCTGTTCTTTTCACGCTCTTTGAAAGAGCCGAATTAGCTTCTCCCTGTCGCAGCAATGAGGCTGGCTCTTGTCCCCTTCAGTCTCTCTTTCTGCTGTCAAATAACCCTCTTTGCTGCTCAGCACTGATATGATTAGGCTCCTTTTCAGCTGGATTTAACACTGAAGTCAGGCTACGTCGCTTTGGTAATACCGTGAAAGCAGTTCTGGGAACATGGACAATCAAACTTTGTGTTCAACTTAAACAATAAAAGGATAGAAAAAGACAAAGGCAGAATAAAAAGTGACAATGAGGGTGTGGTAGTAAAGAGAAATGGAAACAAAATGATGTGCACATCTGAAGAGGATATGAAAGACAAGAGATCAGTTTGGTAGAGTTGGATAAGTTCAGATTTTTTTTCTTTTTTAACAACTTTTTATAATTACAATTTTTCCTCTCTAAGAAACTTTAAATGCTGCTTTAGGCAAATGGAAGCATATACAGAAACAGTAGCAAAGATTTATGAGAAGTGGAAAGGGAGCCATAGGGCTGATATAGCTGAAATTCAGCCTCAGAGATCAGGAAACAGTGGGATACTTTGTTATACTTAAAGAGAACTACACTGAAGCAAATTAAAAGTTCTCAGTTAAGTTAACTTTACACAACACAGAAGACCATAGAAGCAGTTAGGCATCATTTTCACATAAAACATTAATTACTAAATGAATGCAACCGTTGTTCAAATCAACAGATTTTCTTTGGAACATTGGCAAGGGTGCACTTTGGTAGGAAGAGGAAATGTTCCTACCAAACAACTGACTCAAATATTCCAGTATCAGTTTATTTCATAATCATCTTTACACGCACTGTATATTTGTATTTTTACTTAATTAAGTTTGTACCTGCTAGCACAACACCAGTGCATATTACATCCAGAATTACAGTGCTAACAAAAGGTAGATTTGAAAATCGACAACACCAAAATTCCGCATTTTGTTTAGTCCTAAATTTGCTATGTAATCTGTTTGTTAACTTTGTCAGCATCCCAAGAGCATGTCATGCATTTCAAGTGCATTTCATTTACTTGTATGCATGTCTATCAGCACAAACAACTTACATAACCTAAAGTTTTCCTTGCACTTATTCTCCCACAGACTCCAGTTTCAACTGCGGTTGCAAAAGCTCCAACAGAGGAGCACAGTGCGCCTATGTGTGTGCATTTATGGTAATGTCTAGCGTTCTGTGCTGCTTTGCATGAATGTGCATATGTTTTTATGCAGCTGTGGCTCCACCATCAAAGAACTATATGTATTTGATGCCTATAAAATACAGGTTTTATATTTAAACAGCCGGCTCTTGAGTCACCTCAGGAAAAAGAGACCCCTGTTGAGCCTGTTGATGGCAACTATCATGTCACAGTTTGAGTCGTGACATCAATGTGCTGCATAAACAGGTGCACAAACACACACACTCGCACTTCTGCAGCTGTCTTCATGCTTGACTTGTAAAGGATGTCACATAAGCTGGTCATTTTCCAGCTTGCATCATTGCCTGGTTACTTTCTCAAAGTTTTTTTTTTACTGCTCTTTATTTTGATTAACAAAAATGGGAAAAAAGAAGTCAGTTACAGAGTCAAATCTCAAAACTTTACAACTTCAATTGCACATGAAGTCTGAGGCATTTTTCCAGCCTTGTATGGTGCAACCTTCTGATATATTAGCAGCGTGGATCAGTTAGAACTCTCAAACCTACATTATATGACTTTATAACATTGTGCTGCCTCCATATAAACCACACAAACCCTTTATGCACATTCTACAGTAACCAGGGCTCCTTCTAGCTTGCACAGTAGCCTTTTTTTTATTTATTTTTTATTCCCCTTTTAGACTGGTCTTCTTTCATAGAAACCCTCATTCTATCAGACATCTATCCAAGACAATATTTTATATAATTAGGCTTGGGGCAATTAATATTTAGGATATGGAGGTGTAAGCCATGAAAGTGATTGTTGCTTTTTTTCTTTCTAAACAATTGACTCAATTATTTCAGTATCGTTTTATTTCATAATCATCTTTACACACACTGTATATACAAGAAAAACACACACACATACACTGATATACTCACATGAACATTTCACAATATGCATCACCTTGGGAGCTTACCTAAGCGGAGGTGTGCTGTGACCCTATGTTCTAGCAGATGGTGGTTGTGGGCAATATGTTCAGCAATCAAAGCAATATTTAGTTACAGATTTCACACATAGCATAGCAACATTGAGTCTTTTGTAATATAATGGATAATGAATACATCATAAAAACTCACTATTATGTTAAAGCTTTTTTTTAATGCTGTAAGATTAATTTTCCATTTTGAGTATTGTAATATTAATCATGATAATTATCCTTCCTCATTGCGCTTGATAATGTCTATTCGATCCAGTGTAATAACAAAGGAAGGTGTTTGAGTTGTCAGCTGACTTTTTTTGGTAACTATTAATATAATTGCTTTTACAATTAATTTGTTCTTCACTAGTTTAACAAATTAGCAGTCCATAAAAGTGTCGACTTGCATGTTTTATTGCCATGAAAGAAAGGACGAAAGAAAGTCGCTGATTTTTTCTCTGTTTCTTAACATGCAGCCAGCCCTGCAGGTTGTTTTGCATGTGTATCATAGAAAATCTTGAACATCTGTAAGAAATGCATACTGTGCCTTGATAATTATAAGTGTCTGTCAACATCAAAGAAGTGTACTTCAATTTGAAGACGCCGCTGCAGGCTTAGCACAGCTCCATGACATGGGTGACACTTCAACCTAAAAGGCTACAGCTGCCACTCTAAGGGAAATTGATTAGCATGTTGTACAGATTGCATCCTACCTAAAATATAGAGTTTCCATATTTCCTTCTGATCATTAATGCATTTCTTACAACATGCAGCTGTTAATGAATCAGACATGGCTTGTGTCATTTTTGTAATTAGCCTGCAGAATTCCAGATAATGAAAAAGAATATGGAATAGGTTACGCTATTAAGAGTCAGTCCATTTTTTACTTTGACATGATCAAAAAACAACCATTTGAAAAGGCATATGATGTTTAGTGACTGAAAATTTGTCCAACAATGTCCTTTATTTATCAAATAAAGTCTTAAGTTACATATAGTTAAGAACTATATTGAGGATACATGTACTTGTTTCTATAAATCCAGTTACTTCTTGATTGTTCTTTGATAGAAATAATTATAGTCAAAATTGGGATAAACCTTGAAGAAACAGATGCAAATCTGCCTGCGTTTTAAGTGTAGACTTTACAGCCGAGGGATTTATGTGGGCAAGCTGTTTATTGGTAGAGGAATGAAGCTGAAGGACACAAACACAAAAGGAGAAGAAAACTAATGAGCAAGAAACTACAGCTGGCCTTTATCTTGGGAAAACGTAGGGGATAAAGGATGATCTGTTGTCTCGAGTGGCATTTTTTCACTGAGCTGTCGATATAAACTTTATGGATTACACAGGTACTGAATGATCCCTTGCTTCGTTTTTTTAGCCACTGATGCTGGGATACTTGTGTGCAGTTTTACATTATAAATAAATGTGTTTTGAGTGCATTGGCAGGAGAGAGTGAGAGAAATGGCAATCTACGAATACCACAGTATTCTTTATCACTTACTGAATTATGTGGGTTTGTAAAACTAATTTACTACTCTATTTAAACCAGAGAGTTTAAATAAAGGGTTAAACAAAAGCAAATTGCATTATTCTGTCACACATGTACACTTTACTTTTCCTTTAAACGGTGCCATTCAGCCAGATTTGTTCCCACTCACTGATATTTCAACTGAGGTTTTAGAGGGTCTGTCATGCATAAACTTCAAGCCTTCTCTGAGATTCTATGGATATGTTGATGCTTGTTTCTTTTGAACTTTGCAGTTTCATGAAAAAGTTGATCTTCTCTCTGAATGGGGGAAACAACTGCATAGAGGACGGATTATATCATAAACATTATTCATGTGTAGGTGTGTGTGTGTGTGTGTTTCCACTGAGAGTGTTGAGGTTACTTCAATGCCTGTCACTTTCAATCCTCATCATGG
>JAOXYM010000009.1:23415446-23425593 GCA_028567055.1 Leptatherina wallacei | reverse complement strand
ACACACACACACACACACACACACACACACACACACACACACACACACACACACACACACACACACACACTAGGTTAAATGGTGGTGGTGGTTATGAGTGGATTCATGTCCCCATGCTCTGGGTCACTTGCTTTACATTTAATACCGCTGTGAGAGTGTAAAGGGAGTTCTAAAAAAATACAATAAAAGGGGAGGGGGGGCATGGCGTTGTTGGTGGCATTTATTGACAGATTAATCAGTGAACTAATTAGATAGTTATATTGTCATTAAAGCAATTAATCATGTGAAGTTACCCAACCATTTCAAGTTCAAATTGCAATAAGACACCCCTCCACCCTCCAAACCCTACTAATAACAGTCATAAACTTTTTTTTCTCATATAGCAAATAACCTATTACGAACAATACAATCCCCTTGTGTCCACTCCTACACAATTTTCTCTGTTCCATTTTTTCCATGACAGATTTGGTGGTTACAGAGTCCCTTCCAACAATCGTTAGCCTTTAGATGCTTTGGCAGGATGATCAGCAACACTGACACAATATGTGGCTGTGGTGCAGCTCACTCCGCAAATGCTTGTGATTTCATCATTTTTGTCTTTCCCCTTGTATGAAAAAAAAACACTTTTACTTTCACGTTAACACTTTTTCATTTGTATTGTTTTTAAGAAAGGAAAAACATTGTACCTTTACTTCACTCAAAAGCCATTCACTTTCCCACTTTGCTTGTCTATATACATACATTTTGATTTGAGTCCATAAAACAGACATGCTGAAGCTGTGATCTGAAGTGTGCCGCTGCCATTTTCTCATCTCTAATTTTAATGCATATTTTGCACATAAGATAAGGTCCACAGAACTTGCATGATTGAAAATGTATGAAAACATGTTAAATTCCTTCCTTCGGGTGGATTTTGCTTTTTGATGCAAAATAGGTAGGAGGGAAGTTGATGGTTTCACTTATAGTCACATTAATGATTTTCTGTTTTCTACTGTTTTTAGAATATACAGTATCTTTTAATAACTGCTGACATGAAAGAAAAATCATATGCAGCTAAAATGATTCCTGAATATGCAGCAATGTATCGGGCATTATCCCACATAAATGAAAACTACAATTATGGGCAGCTTGGACTAAAGCATCCAAAAGAATCCCATTGTTTTCAGGCAAATCAAATACTAAAACCCTACTTTTAAAACCCTGCAACTTTGCTCACCAGAAATTCATGGAGGTAATGTATTTAAAATACATTACAATGGTCACTATAGTAAAGCATGACTAAAATGAATATCAAGACTTTATTTTTTCTCGAAAGCATATTTATTCATTTTTGTGATTGGAAAAAGACATGAATGGGATAAAAAATAAAAAAGGAAGGTGCTAAGAGGAATAAGGAACTGTAAAGGTTAAGCTTATCCAAAAAAATTGTTAAGCTGTGCATTTACCATAACCAGAACCATTTGGCAAGTCTTCTCTGTAAAAAGAGGTGCAAAAGCCACACTTTGTCAAACTCAAGTGTTAAAGTTTAAGTTAATTTTTGAAAGCATTAACAACTCCTGCATGTGTTGCTCGTATTAAATCTTAGATTGAAAAAAATACAAATAAAACATGCATGTGTACAAACACTGCAAAAATCTGTGGATCTGTGTGATATTCAACATTTCCATCTAATTTACTCTCATGCAGACACATCTAATGGTGTCCTCTGACATCCGGATGAGGTACTTCAAAGTGTTTATTTCAAAACTCTCCTGCCTCTGTTACCTAAAACAACTCTATAGAGTATCAGGCTGTTAAGCACACACACACACACACACACACTTCAAATACGCATTCGTGCGCCTCAGCAAAAGCACACTGATTGGTCCCAGTGCAGATTCATTGAGATTCATTGAGAGTAAAAACTACGGGAAAGATGAGATGGGATCATTTTCCTTCACTATGGACAGCAGGACTTTTGACTTTATTTATTTCTGTCTGACTTCTTCTCAAGCTTGCTTTGCTGACACACTACAACCACCCCTACTTTATTTATTATTTTTATTCATTTTCTATTTTTTACACATATTGGGAAATGTCTAACAAGCTTCATGGAATATTTTCTGCAGTACACATCAAATCATCCAGCTTCTGTACAAATAGCCATAACACTATTGTTATCCAAAAAGTCAGACGTGTATTCATTCGCTTCTGTGCCATTGTGGATGCTTCCTTCAGTAGTATGTCATTATGACAAGCAGGATGGTCCCTCTCCTCTTTAGCCTCGAAGGACACAGCATCCATTTATAAGATATAATTTACAAAAAAGTATTTAAAATTCCTTCCATAGAACAGTTTTCCATTTTATCTCAGGTCACCTCACATTGCCTTTGGAACAAAGAAGACAATATTTTTAGATCTTTTTGACAGTTTTGTCTTTGCATGGATCCTGTAACAAACTGTACACTGACAGTGTTTATCAGTGTGTGGTCATCATTCCTAACCTGCAAATCTTGTGGACTGGGGTTAGGGTACAGCATGTTCAGAATAAACCCACCAGGTTTAGGTTAAGAAGAGAAAAGGTAAGTTAATCATTTTCAGAAACTTTATACGCTAAACTGTGATTACAAGCCCTCCAGCACAATCGCACTCAGTGTCGTTGTGGGTCCATTACTGAACTTCAAAGTTCAGTAAAAAACCTAAAATAAGAGGGAAAAGGAAGAAAAGCACAGACAATAAAGCAGCAGCAGGCTTATATGTAGAAGGGAAAAATTATTTGTTGTAATTGCAAAACTATGCAGAAGTTTAGCTGATTGAATTTGCTGAAATGTATGTTGTTGAAGGTCCACGTGTTCGTTGCACAACATTGATTAGCCAGGACCAAAAATGGCTTATTCATTGCAAGTAAAACAATAGAACAACAATAAATGAATGCAGTCCGAGGGTTTCTGTGTTTACTTTGGTGTTCAAACATAATGCAGGTTTCACAAGAATCTGTTGAGTACGACCAGCAGGAGAGGCAGCGAGCTATCCAGCATGCTGTGCTACAACATGCTTACATCACTTCCTCTCTTTGGTTCATAGGATGGTCACAAGGGATCACTTTCAAGTGAAGACCCTGCTTTACCAGAGTGCAAATGTATGTTCACACTACTCCAAATAACTTTATTATCTCTGAAAGTGGACCAGGGTTTGTTTAAAGCGGACCAAAGAGCACCAGTGTGAATATGCCCTGAATTTGTTTAGATTTACTACATACATTATGGTGGGACTGTGAATACTCTGAAATGGGGTTGCCATGTAATCTGATACACAGTTATATAGGCTACTGGTGAAATGAAGGATTGTTTGTTTCACCTCTTCAATATATTACTGTTAATTTTACAGTGAATCTTTTTATAGTGTGCTGAAAACTCTGGACATGACCTTTTACTAAGAATACTGTCACCATCTTCCAAAGACAGAGGGACGTGATTTTACTTATTTAAAGAAGGCATTTTGCGTATTATGTTGTAATGAAGGTGACTTTGACTCCAGACTGTTAATGTTTAAGCATCTCATGCCCTCACACTGCCTCCTTTGTCTTTTCTAATTTCTCATTCTCTCTTTCCTTTCTTTATTCTCCTCGATCCTTTTCTTGTCATCATTATCCAGAGTAATCTCTACTCTGCTGCCCTGCTTATTGATTATGTGTGAATCCTTTGCAGCCACACAGGTTTTCAAGGGTACACGTAGGTGAACAAAATATATCCATGTCTTCTTGCTATTAAAATCACACTAAAGCCCTTGCATAGGATTGTTTGGGTAATCCTACTCCAGCTCTGTTTGTCATCATTCCCACCTGTTGATGCATCACTTTTTAATACTTTGAGTAATCACACAAAGGTTTGATTGTTTTTGTTTTATGTGTCGAACATTTAAAACTGTAGTTTGTCCAGATTTGATACCCAGCCTGCTTAAATTTTTAAAGCCCTGCTTAATCTTCTTCTCAACTTCATTTTTTGACAGCATATTATAGTGGGGGATTTTCAATCCTGCTCCCAAAGCCTCAATATGCGCTACCGCCTGCACCCGCAGAACTCCCTTTACCTGACTGCCCAAGGGATTCCTACGGTCCTGACGGGTCCTGAGTTTTTCAATGCAAATTCCAAAGATAATCTTCTCATTACAATTTACGAGGGATTTTTCCTGAGCGAAGCGCTCTGAGCAATGCTTTGATTGACATCCCACACACAAGCCACGGTTCATGTGACCTGCACTACTAGTAACAGCAGGCCGCTGCACGCACAGCGCAGAGGTTTCAAAATACTTTTTTTGTTGATCATGTTGTTTTCTAGGATTTACAAAGCATTTTCCAATTGTGTTTGATAATTACTGGATTGTTAGATAATGCTGATGATGTTGTTTTAGATCATGTGAATGAAAACCTACGAGGTCATGAGCCCACATAAATTTGTAGGCCTTTTAGGTTAAAAATTTAATTTACAGAACTAACACATGCTAACCAATTATAACTTAATGTTACAACCAAAAAACATTTCTGTATTCATACAAACTTCTGAAAACATCAGTCAAGCATCATTCATTTGTTCAGACTGCTGTAAAAGGTCATCATCTGCTTCTTTCTGTCTCACATGCTGTTGTATGCGAGACATTCAAAACCTGTGCGGGAGGCGTGACCTGACGTCCGACCGCCCGCGCCCACCCGAGGCAATGAAACCTGCCCGATCCCGCAAGATTTGTGGTGAGTCCTAAGTCTTTACAGCCAACTCTTTTTTCCAATGCTGTCCTCTGCACTTGAGCCATTGATCAATTTCACATTGTCGAGTTGAGATAAATGAAGCTCTGGACATTATTAAGAAATTTAAAGTAGAAAGTTTCAATTCAAATAGACAGCAACCACTGTGGACTATGAATTGGTAAAAAACACATTCACACATTTGAAAAAAATAAAAAAAAATAAAATGAAATATGTAGAACCCAATCCCAGAACAGTTTGGATGTTCTTTTGACGATGTTAAACCACTGTTTTATTCACAGGAGAGCATACATAACATAACAGATGTCTAAACTGATCAATTTTACATTTTCATGCACAAAATATTGGCTCATTACATTTGAAGGTTTTTTAGATTTCATTTTGTTCAGATTCACAGAACGTCCCAGCTGTTGTGGAATTCAGGGTGTAATACGTCACAATGATAAAAACATAATTTTGTTAGACATATTTTAATTAGTTTTTGCATATTCCCTTGATATATCTTATATTTTGATAAGTAAAATTAATATATAAATGGCTGAAAAGTTAAGGATGTATCATATACAGTACTGTAAACAAGATTAATGTGTTATTTACTTTCATGTTTTTACATTTTGGGAATAAGGGATGTAGGGGCACCTCAATTGATATAGTGATATATGTTCACAGATCATTATACTCACATGTGAATTGTACCAAGGTTTGATACTTTTGCTAGTGTGTAATGCAAATAAGAATTGTAAAAAAAAATGTAATAAAACATAAATAGATAAAAAGCTTTTATTCCAGTTTCATCCCAATGAAGCTGAGCATCTAAGCAGTTGTGTAGCAAGACATAATGTATCTCACATTTTATTATTCTATTCTTTGAAACTTTTTTTCTGTCATTCACAGTTTTAATTTAAAATGTTATCTGTGATTTGTTTCAAAAACTTTAAAATAAAAGATAATTAAATGTCAATGTGCTTAATACAAGTACACTATTACTCAGCCAAACCTTTTACTCCTTTAAGAATGTGGCATTGTGGGTAGATATGTGTTTTCAGAGGTACAATACAGCTGAGTAATGTCTCCAAACCTCCAACATTTTTGCATTATACAAAAATCATCCTTTGGGGAGATGTTTACAAAGAGCAGCAAGGGTGGACTGAGGCAAGAAATGGCCTGGGAATTTAGATTTGTTAGATGCATTATATTTTATGCGGATCACAAAATGAGATATCATTTGCATGTATTATCATTAGCTGAGCCCTTGGGCAGAATAAATCAAGAGCAAAGTAAATACAAGTCAAATGACATACAATGATCCTTGCTATGCTATAGAGAAGGAAACAAATGACTAACTGTTTTTTGTTTTTGTTTGTTATTTAAACGTGTCCTGCCCAGCTTCAAAGCAAGCAGAATGGACAAGAGGAGCTTAATGGAAATAAAGGCTCTCTTGATATAGAAATATAATTCTTTATATTTAAATTAGTCTGTTTCTGAATTTACATATTAATGCTGGACCTGACAAGAGGGGTGGGGGCAAAAGAAAGGAAAGTAAACAGAAGAGAAAAAGAAAGTGAAGAGACATGGATACACCAGAAAGAAAGCAACACCATGAGCTGTTCAATCTAAACTGGTTAAACCAGATAACCAGCTGCTATACCTGTAAGAAAACAATCTACAACATCTTCAAGAAAACCAAAGCTGACAATCATTGCGAGCACCTATAAAAAGACTTGTACATTTCTTTTCAATGAAAACTGAATTTGGAAGAGCACCAGCTTCCTGATTCTGACTACTATTGTCATCTGTAGATTAATGATCATACCACATGAATAATTTGTATTAGGAATGCTTTGTTAGTATAACTTATTACCACAGAAAAGTGAGAAATACAATGTCTCCAAAATATCCATATGCCATCATTTAATACTGAAATCCTTTAAAAGTGTTTTTATTCTATATTTTTTACAACACAGACATATGTTGCTGCAGGACGAGGATAAGACTTACAGTAGCTGTTTTATTACACCGTGAAAGCTAAATTAACCCTTTCACAACCAACCTGCCCACATCAGTTCTAGTGACAGCTCTGTTATTGTTTTTTTTTTTAGCGTTGCAGTCATTCATGTCTCACCCTGCATGTCACTGCCAGCACTTGACACCCTCTACATTTAGTGGCAGATGTAGACCCACAAGAAAAGTTAATGATTTTGCAGCATTTTGATGCCCCTACCTTGTGTGCTTTGTTTTGTTTTTTGTTTTTAACTTTCTGAACTTTTCTGGACCATTTTTTACATGTCTGAACTTTTTTATAAAAAAAAAAAAAAGGAAAAATCCATAACAGTAACTCAAAGAACTGAAATAAACTCACATGAATCAAAGTTTATTGGCAAGTTAGGGATACATGAGACTATAGTCACTCATGTTAAACCCCCTCTTCCTGAAAGCCACCAAACTGGGCCAGTAATCCAAGTGTCCACTGCCTGATCTAGCCACAAACCAATACATTTCAAACAGATTATTTTCCATCAGCTCACTGGGATATTTCCAGTACCTCCAATGGTCAGAATAGCCCGACAGAACAGTATCTTAACTTTAATTCTAACCACAACATATTAAAATAGTAGTTATAGGACCCTCCGAAGAGCAGAGAATAAAGACAAAAGAGCACTCTGACTATTGCGATTTAAGAAATACGTAAGGACAAAATCCATGTAATCATTGTGTTATTTGTGAAAGTAACCCCACCTGTCAAATCAGAACAAATGGTGTAAAAGAAAAAAAACAACTAAAATAACAACTTTTGCAGTGACAGACACTTCTTAAAAGCCAATTTCCTTTCAGTGGGGTTATATTCAACCACAAATCTATTGAAGTAAAAGCAATCATGCCATCAGATCTCTGACATTGGCTAACCATAAAAACACCAACCAAAATCTTCCAGTCTGCTTGTCTAAGCACATGAAGTAATTCAGTGGATAAATGCTCAGCTTGATGCTCCTTCAGGCCGATGACACAAGCAGAGCGATGCACTCTACATTGACTTGTCATTGCCTATTAATGGCTCTTCTCACTAAGTGGCTGCAGGAACACTTTACCTGTTCCTGAGACTTCCATTTGTTGACTGGTATCTGCATCTCTTATTCCAAAACACACTCATGGAAAATGAAAAGTTTTATGTTGTTTAACCTGAAAAAAAATTGCAATTCATTAACAGCACTATGCTGAAGTATAGATAAAGAACAAAGAGAAAATGCAAAAAAAAATTATAGAAAAGTGCAAAGCCCTTTTTTGATAGTAATACAAGTTAGAGAGAACATTATTATTATCTCCATATGTCACTGTTTCTCTTCATAGGGATCGAGACTAATCAAAATGTAATTGTTTGATGCAGAGAATATATGCTGAGAACATGCATTTTTTGATGTTCACAACAATCAAGACAAGCTCTCCTCTGATTGTCAGATGTCAGATAATTTATACTATCTCTCAAATACACACAAACACACCAGAGCTCATTATCAGATACTCTGCAAGAACCTGAACTCCATTCCGCTGAGAGATATCCTCCCACTCTTCCAACAGTAAATCTGACTGCAGCACACCAGAAAGTTGCATTTTGTCTGTAATAAACACTGTGTTTAAAAGTTCATATTATCACAGGTCTGTAATGGTCATCACGTGTATTTAAATAATTTAACATGGGTCTCCTTCTAGGATTTAACAAAGCAAAAACATGTTTAAAAATTGATCCTCAATCCTTCATTAGATCATCATAACATAAAATAGCTCCTTGAATGAGGTTAGATCATTCTAAGAACATGTTGGTTTTGAATGTGGAGTTCAGACTGACACAAAATACGTCAAACATTTCCTTTGAGGTCATTTCCCTAAGTTTAAAGAAGAAATAATTCCACATCACTGTGAGTCCGAGTCCAAGTTTGAGCATTCCTGAGTACGCCATCATTTTGTTATGTTCTTCAGGCTAATTCTTATTATATCACCCTTTTTCCTTTCTTGTGGTTATTTTTAGTAACTGCTAATTTTTTTCACCTATTTCAGTTTACCCATGTGTTCAAACCACAAACAGTAATTAAAAGTAAACCTGTGTCATTATGTACATATACTTCAACCATGCATAGTAAGTGAAAGTTTTAATCTATGTACATATCAGCTGTTTGCCTCAAAACTTTTGAAGCCTCACAGTTACATAGCTATGCATGTATCTGAACTTTCTCCATCCATTAAAAAAAATGGCAAGCCTTGTGAAAAGGCCTGTGATGACCTATCGCCTGCAGCCTGCTGCTGGGGGAGATGTCCCAAGGCGGCTGCTTAACACCCGTTACACATCAGTTGTGGTTCACCAGGTTCTGACTTCCAAATAACAGGTAACAATCTTGACTAAAGCTGTTTAATTGAAACTTTAGGAAAATATTCAAATTATTTAATTAAAACCTTGATCACTGACATCAGACAATCCAACTTCTTAGACCTCCTTTCCATCTTTATGCAACACTAACCGATTTCTGTTCAGGCGGTGAATCAGTTTCCCCTCGCCAGTCAGGGGAGATCAACACATTCTGGCACTGAACTTGATAATGCTTAACAACACCAATGGTCCTACCCCTGATGCTGCTGATTTCCTTATCATCAGTCATCCTGCAGCACTCATGCAGCACTTGATCTCTTTGTTTTGATCTTTTATACAGTTAAACTGCAGTTTCACATCACAGTCGCAGAATAATCGGTCAGCTCGGTAGAACACAGTTTTGGAGTACAAATTTCAAGATATATATTCAAAACCAAAAATTTTGCAAATCCAGAAAGAAACGGGGAGTTTAACATTTCAAGTGATGGGTTAACTAGGTCATATTAGCTTCTGACCAGTTCCAGCCAATCCTGTCTCTGTTGTCTTACAGTTCACTGGCAGTTTTCTGGTGTCAGTGATGCCAACTGATGCTCATCTACCGGATCTGACACGGATCTTAAGTGACATTTCTTCCCTTTCCACTTCTTCTCATTGCAACCTTTTCTCTATTTCTCTTCATTGTATGTGTTCTTCGCAAACCCCTCTTGTTGTCTTTCTGTATAACTCTGTTTTTGAAAGCTGCTCTTTGACAACTGTGATACTTAAATTTGTCTTGGATTTGATTTAATCTTAATGCTGCTTTTGGTTTTGGATCATCATTTAGATTTTCATAGCAATGACTTCTGGGTTACGGTGATAATTACTTTGTAATATAATAATATACTTTAACAGACACAAAGATTTATCTGAATCTACAAGACTCCAAACTAAGCTGCATCAGTAGATTTAAATTACTAACACAATTTCAAATTTTCTGTCTCACTCACACACACACACACACACACACACACACACACACACACACACACACACACACACACACACACACACAC
>JAOXYM010000009.1:23327909-23343222 GCA_028567055.1 Leptatherina wallacei | reverse complement strand
TTTCTAATGTTTGTATGTAAAGCACCTTGAATTGTCCTGCACATGAAATGTGCTATACAAATAAACTTGCCTTGCCTAAATGTAAATACTACATAAACTAGACACTAGGCAGACAATATGCACTGTGTTCCATGGTGATGTTGTGAAGTAAAGAAAGAAATGGAAAAAAAAACAACAACAGATATTTGAGGTAGTTAAGAATGTCTGTGGAAGAGCATAACTTCCTTTGGCGGTGACAATCTTTTGTAACCCTGAAAACTTCATGCACAGAAATCTTTACAGCAATCTGAAAGAAAGGAAAGAGACCTAAAAACATAATAACTTCCTTTGAAGTTACTTCCTTTGAATGAAGATTTTAAAGAAAAGTAGGGAATGTGTTAGACTGATTAGCTTTACTTATTGTGTGGACTTTGACCATAAACTATGTTTTCCCAGCAGTTATTTGCATTAAACTAAAAGTGACAGTCAAAATAAAAACAAAACAAACAAAAATCAAAGCAAAATAATGCTGTCATAGCACAAATAAAAAGCCACAATAGAGGCACCATGAAACTGAACTCTTGTTTTGCCACATAGATCTGAACAAGCCTTATTGGGAACATTGACTGTTTTGAAAGTCTACAGTACCAGATGCAGGTTGCACCACAAACAGAGAAGTGACAGATGGAGCATATAAATTGACTCAAAGGATGCTTGATGAATAGGTAATTAAATTCACCAATGTATTTTACAGTGCATTGAACACTTACTTTACAACAGGTCCATTTATCAGGCTTTTTTTTTTTCCACAGACATATATGTGCAGAAGCTTTACACACATTACAAATCCACAACATCAACATATCAAAGTTTTGTCTGCTGGGGTTTTCTGCTAAAGCTTATCAGTTTCATAATATGCACTTTGGTTCTTTAATGCAATCAGACTGGATATGGCATGTGCATGCCTCTCCCTTTCTAACTTGGAGCCACTTTTATTTTTCAAGATTGATGAGATGTCAGGTTATCATAATATCTAAAACATGCAAATTTTTCTTTATTTTTCATATTCATGAATGTGAGATCAAATTCAATAATTTAAAACTAAATCTTGTGATGTTACCCGTAAAAACATTGCCTATATTTAAAATTTTTCAGAGGCTGGTAAGTCTATGGCCTCTTAAAACAGGTGCAATCTCGATACACAAAAACATTTTGCAGCTGATCTACCGAACTGGCGCATCTAGGAATGCTCCCTCAAAATGGGTAGAATAGCGCCACAATACATTTTGCGCTTTTGCCTTGAATGAATATGCAATCTAGACATTTCTGACAGAAGGCACTAAATACTGGGAGGAGTAGATGCAGATAAATCAGCTTTGCAGAGTAACGTGATTTACTAAACGTGGAACGGATTGCACGGATTGCACTGGCTGTTTTTGTGCCTGTATTTAGTGCTTCTAAAAGGCACAAACTGGCTCTGATATGCACAAACGGCTGAAGCTGGATGAGAGGCAATGATAAAATACTGCAGGATTGCAGAGGAGCATCAGTCTGATTTAGAATATTTTTGTCATGGCCGGTCGGAGGCAATGACTGAACTTCTGGAACAAAATCTTTACATATAAACAGATATTTTGTGTGAATGTTAATGTCACAACTGTTGTTTAGACAAACATCAAAAGGAGGCGAGTTCATATTCAATATGTCTATAACAACTATGATGTCATTAACAGAACATGCACAGAATATACGTGTCATACCCTGATATTATCTGTTCCTCACAGAAAGTGTGCTACACCTGTCTTATTTGCTGAGGTTTCATTATGAGCGTTTTTTTGTTCTTCATCTAATATTTTGTCATCTCTTCTTAACCTCATCTGATGTTCTTCTTGTTTTTCTGACTGCATTTACTTTTTGTCAAATAGCCTCCCATACTGCAGTCCTCCTGGTCACATTAAGATGTCTTTGCCATATTTCTATTTGCCTCTTCCACTTATATTTCAATCTCCATTTATTTTCTGTTTGCGCCTTTCTTGCCCTCCTTCTACATAGCAAATCATTTACTCACGCTAAATCCTCATTTAAGTAAGGCTGTTTGCGCCCATTGTCAATAGCGCAATCAATCTTTGTAGATCACCCACAAATCATGGAAACACAACAGGCGCAAAGTATTTGCGGGGCAATTTATTTTGCACTCGCTATTTGGGATCTTAGTAAATCAGGACCTCTGTATCTTATTTAACAATTCTATCACATTTCAGTAATGCATCAGATGTTAGGAGGTTGTGTTCAAACAGTCCTTAGGCTTTGGAACAACTTATTAAAAATGTTCATTTTTAAAAGTCTAAATAGGTTTAATTGTTATGATAAGGAGGGAGAAACTCAACAAAATGAAGTCCCGGAATGAAATTGTAGAATAATTAGCCCTGTATTATGACAAATGTCTACACTGATTGATGTACTATGTAGTTTAAGAACACCCCAAACTTATTATATTGTATTGTTTAAATCTAGTTGTTTATATCCTGTAATATAATCCAAGAGTTAACACACTGATAATTTTTTTAAGTCATGACCAGTGGTGATCAGATTTATCCAAGACCAAATTAAATTTGAAGGGAAGTTTCTGGTAGAGGGAAAGTTTAAATAGCATTGGCTGATAATACACAATCAATACTTTTTATTAAATGCTCAATTTAATTGGGTTATAAATCCCCTTATTTATTCATGCAGGTAGAGTTGTTCCATATGTATTTAAGGTTGCTGTTTTTGTTATCTATTTCCTTCAAAACTTCACACTTGTCTCTTTTTTTCCCAATATGAAATCCCCTTAAAAAATGAATTTCCATCTGTTTGATGTGTGTGCTTTTCAATGTCTCCCTCCCACTTCTTGCATCTCCCCTCCATATAAACAGTCTCACCTTCAGTCTAGTTATCTATGTAGTGAGCTTCTCCTGAGGGAAAATGTGGCGCTTCAACACCTTGTGCCTTCAAAGTTAAAAATAGTTCTCCTCCGCAAACGAAAAGGTTATCCAATTAAAAGTAATTGCCTGAGAAGAGGAATGGATGCACCGTTCTTTCAGGAAAATAAATATATAAGTAATACCAACAAGAAGCCCATGGTGTCTAATGTTGCATTATTCAGTGGGATGTCCCTTCAACATGTACCCCCACCGTTCCTCTATCTTCTTTTCTTATATTTTTGCACAAAAATCAACACATCAAAATAATTTTTTTTAATTCTAATATAGGGACAGATGATATAAATCAGACACAAGACTTTCACACTTTCTGAAATGTTTCCAGTGAAGACAGATGTGAATACAACCTAGACTCTATATCTATATATGACAATTGTCTGTAACATTAACTGCTATTCACTGTGTGCATCCACTCTCTGTATAAAGTTGTGATGACTGTTCATGTACAACCTGCAATAAAGTTACAATACTGAACTGAGAGCATCAGGAAAGATTCAAGAGAACCAAAGGTAAAAAATTCACTGCACATAATAACATTTTCTTTAAAGAAATTTTTTTTTCTTTGCTTATATTTAAAGTTGAACATTTGCAATTATTTATCCCATTTGATTTTCCAACAGGCTGCAAATTGCATAGCTGATTTAAATGAGTGATTCAGGTGATCCTGCTGCCAGCTGGTACTTTTGTAGTTTCTCTTAATTGACAATACAGTATACAAGCTTAAAAGACTACGTAAATAATCTTTCACCAGATGGCAATTTTCAGGCAACTATCTTGTTTTTTACACACATTAAACACAGGGAAGGTTATGAGTGCCAATTTAAAAAAAAAAAAGGAAAAGGAAAGCGTTAGCACTTTGTTAACTAAGATTAAATAACACTTTACTGGAACTGTTATAAAATCGTAGTGAACAAAGTGTGAATCGAGCTTTCCATTTTTCTTTTTAAAAAACGCTTTACTGGAATTGGGCTGCATGGTAGTGTGGTGGTTAGCATCGCAGCCTCACAGCAAGAAGGTCACTGGTTTGAGCCTCAGCTGGGAAGGGGTTCGAACAGTGGCCTTTCTGTGCAGAGTTTGCATGTTCTACCTGTGATGCATTGGTTCTCTCTGGGTACTCCGGCTTCCTCTCACAGTCTAAAGACATGCATTTTTAGATTAATTGGTCACTCTAAATTCTCCCTAGGAGTGAGTGTGAGCGTAAATGGTTGTTTGTCTTTCTCTGTTGGCCCTGTGATAGACTGGCTGTACCCTGCCTCTCGCCTGTTAATTGCTGGGATAGGCTCCAGCTTTCCTGCAAACCTGAATTGGAATAATCAGTATAGAAAATGCATGGATGTATGGATTTACTGAAACCGTCTCCCTAAAACCTTTTTAATTTTATTGACTTCTGTATAATTAATGCTAATACTATATGATTAACCTATGAAGTGCTAAAGCTCGTACGAATCATCACTTCAAAATTAAAAAGAAAAAAAAAAACAACCAAACCAACAGCAAAACTGTGCAAGGAGGGGAAAAATGGTATTTAATAGGTGGAGAGTTAATTCAATACATCTAGATTGTATGCTATGTCTGTAGTTCCATGTATACTGATTGGTAACAAGCCCTGCAACATATTCTCATTACCTGTTCGTAGATTATTGTACGAAAAATTATGCACAACATTTTGTATATTTGCAACGTATTTCCGGGAACACAAGAGATCAATTCAGCTGCGTAGCCTGCACGTTTTTTTATCCTGTCTATGGTTTTAGTCAGACAAATTACAATAGTGATAGCAAATTATGGATAGCATACATTCACTTGAGGAAGTTTATGACAAAAAACTTACAATTTATTGCTAAACTATGAAAGTTTTGCTTCTAATAATGCCATTTTGTGTCTCAGTTCACTGGTAATATCCATCCACACTTTTTTTCCATTTTCTTCCGCTTATCCCAGGTCGGGTGAGGGGGGCAGCAGTCAAAACAGGGAAACCAAGACTTTCCTAGGCCACTTCTTCCAGCTAGTGTGGGGGAAACCTGAGGTGTTCCCACAATAGTGTAGTCCCTCCAGCATGCCCTGGATCTTCCCAGGACCCTCCTCCCAGTGGAACGTGCCCAGAACACCTTACCAGGGGGGGTGGCATCCTAACTAGGTATTTCCACTCCCCTCTACAATATAGTATATTACACAAGCTTTACACTCATAAATCAGAAAGACATGTTATGCCACATTGGGTTTTACATGAAAGTCTCTCTGCTTCAGGCTCGTCATGGAGGTTAGGGTTTATTTCTTTACTTTCTCCTCTTGTTTTGGCTCCTCTTGGTGTCAATCATATACATCATGTGAAAGCTGTCATTTATGAAATGCTTTGGCTAAATATCTTACACAAACCAACATATTTACTTTTTCTCACCACAAATCATTTAGTTATTGAGTAAGTGACAGTTTGGCTGTACAAAATGTTTGAAATATGAAGTAATGGGGTAAAGTGACAGTGAACATAACTGGATCCAGATCTTAATTATCAAATTGTTAAATGGGGGAAAATGTATTTTATCCATAATTGACAGCACCCCAGTTGTTAGGTATAACATGTAAGTTATTACATGACAGCTCAGGTCAATAGTTGGTCCGATGGCGTTAGCCCTTTTGTCGTTAAATTATAAGCCTTCAAATATGCAATAAGGTCAAACTTCAAAGGTAATATTTTGAAGAGGAAGTTAAGTGTCCATATTGACATACACTATTCTCCAGGGGCCGTATTCACAAATAATCTTATCTCACCACTAGGTGGACTCCTAAATAGCACTAAAAGAACTCCCTCTTAAAACCTATTCACAAAGCTACTGAGAGTAACTTTTACTAAGGAACTGAGAGAACTCTTAAACTAAGAGAAAGGGTGGAATTGACCCCAATGCTATGGATGATGTCATGTTTCCTGACACTAGTTGCGTTTCCATTACCCCTACTATTGTGCAAAACCTAAATATTGCAATAAAAATCTGGTAATGGAAACACCTACATTTCGAAAAAACCTTCAAATATTGCAAAAAAAGTTTTTACGCACCCAGGAGGTGGTTTTTCAGACGTTTCGATATAGAAGTATTTCGCAAAAGTGTAATGGAAACACCTTTTCTGCATTTTCACTTCACTGGACGTGACGTGGGGGCGTCGCTTGACCAGTTTGTTTACTGTAAAGATGGCTCAGAATGTATGAATGGAGTAGGAGACGGGAATCTTTTTACAAATAGCTAAACAGAAAAATATAAATTGTCATACTTGATAACGAAAGACAGCGACATGCTCCAAAACATAAAATGGTTTGTATCTCCATTTTCCTCAAAGCGGGGTCTCGCAGGATGAGATTTCATGTAAATTACGGTGTATGCGATAAACACCATTCAATGGAAACATCGGCATATTGCATTTGTACTTAGTCAAAATTACGGAAATATCGCTTTTATTTTGTGAAAAGTTGTAATGGAAACGCAGCTACTGTGATTGGCTGTTTTGGGTCTTCAGTTGTTTTAGGTCTCTGTCAGTAAAGTCATGCTGCTGGATCCAAATAAAGATATGAAATAAAATGTAAGCCGTAAGTGTCACTGTTTTTTTTTTTTATTTCAAGATTTTTTTTTAATTTTCTATTTAAATAAACATCCAGTAAATGGAAATTGTCGGATGATGTTTGATGAATAATTCTGCTTATCGATCAAATCAAATCAAACTATATTTATATAGCACTTTTCATATGCTAAAAACATAGCACAAAGTGCTTTTACTCATTTAAAAAGCAGCCCAACCCCTTCTCCATTGCCAACCTTCCCACCCCACCACATACACACCAGGTACCACTCACGACCCAAGGCCAGAACGCCTCCACCCTGGCATAGGTCAGCAAGTGGGCCTACAACAGCAAAGCACTGCCACAGACCCCTGTCGATGGCTGAACTGTGGAGAGTTCATCTGCACCGCATATCTGCATTTTCCTTGCAGCCAAATAACGCAATGTAGTCACAACTTTGACCTTCGGTGTTAGTGCATTATTTCTGTTAGTGATGTTAGTGCATCCCGGACCAGCTCTACCATGGTCATGATACCCTCGTGATTGATGCAATACCTTTTTAAAAGTTCAGCATCATTAAAGTTTCCCAAAATCTTGATTGTGTTATGTGGATTACTGGCAGCAGCTATGATTGGATTTTGTCTTGAGTTTAATCTTAGCGTTTTAGGAGTCCCCGTGACTACCCCTAGTTTTAGCACTAAAATGCTTTGTGAGTCCAAAATAAAGGAAAGACACGCCCACTTTTTCTACGAGTTACTCCTAAATTAGCAGTTTAGGAGCTACTTTAAGGCCTAAGATTCTTTATGAATACGGGCCCAGATGAAGACCTTACCATCACTGACCTTGGTTTTTATTTTTCTCATTTCATTGACAAAGGCCATTAAATGTTTAGTTTTAGAGCACACGTGCAAGACCTACTATATAACATTACAAATTCTGTTTATTCCTCAAATTTTTGGAAAGAATTTTCCAGAATGAGTCACGTTTAGAAACATGTTACTCAAAACCAAGACAATCAAGCAAATAGCCCTGCATTGCTTTCCGTGCATTGCTTTTCATAAGAAATCAGGTTCGAAACAATGACTTTCTTGCTGTGAGGCAGCGGTGCTACACCACACCATTGTGTAGCCATCTCAAGTGTTATGGAGTGTCACCAGTTGTCCAAGTAGACCCAAACGCCGGACTTGCACTTAAAAGGAATTTATTTACAGAATCAAACAACCAAGTAAATCCAGAGCCAAGGACAGGTGAAGGCTGGAACCAAAACTTGGATCTCTGAAGACAGCATGGATAGCAGAGACAAACAGGGGATCCAAAGCTGATGACCACAGAGAGTGAGTGGAAGAACTGGCACCAAATGTAGAATGGCAGCTTCCTTTAAACTGAAACTGATGATGATGATCTGCAGGTGAGGAGTAGTCACACAGGTGATTTCAATCGGCTCTTTATCCTGCCACTGCAATAGAAGGCCTGTGTGCCTGAAAGGAAAACAAAACAAGACCCTGCCCACAGAGTGGGCAGGCAGATCCCAACATCAAGGCTACCATCCCACTTTTTCAGTATACTTTGAATGCATTCAATGTCCTCCATTTGACTCTGTGTTTGCTTTGTTATATTGCAGTTGCTTTTGAAGTATGGTATCTATCAAAACAAATGATGAAGTCATAGGATCACAACACAGACATGCACAAATATGTGTTGAGAGTCTTAGTCGCAGTGACGCTTTATTATTTTCCTTCTCTTCTGACACACAGAGTTAATCAAAACAGTACTTACATGGTCAGAAGATGCACTGCATCAGTGGGTCTTTTGTTTCAGCCATCACTGAGGTTGACAAACAAATCTGTGGATGTGAGGATTAGGACTGAACTGTGAAATGAGAAGAAGCGCTTAGATGCAGAGGCAAAACATGGAGTCAGCAAGGGCCAAAGACGCCCCACACGATACAAAATGCAGGAGAGCAGGGTATTAAAATAGTTGGGACTGAAAAGCCTTAGTCACTTCAAAGACAACACATCAGAAATGACAAAAAACTGTGACGGGGAAAGAAGACAACATAGTACGAAGAGAATAGCAATGTTGTCCTCTGTTTGTTCTCTGTTCTGCAGTCTCATTTCTAAAACTAGAACAGAGCTGTTGCCTTCCAGATTTCCTGCCTGCACCTCTTTCTATTTCCCCTTTACAACCTCACTATTAGTCTTGCTTTCTCAGTCTTCTTTTTATGTCTTCCATTTATCTTGCTTCTTTACTCACCACTTTCACCCCTGTGATCCTTCCTTTCCTTCTATCTCCTACATGTTTCACCCATTCCCTCTAATCTCTATTTCCATCCTCATTTTTTGTCGTATTTGTTTCTTCCACCCTCTTACCCTTTTTTCCGACTCTGTTACCCTGACTGCACCTTTCTTTTGTTTTCAGCTTCCTCCTCTCTCTGTCAGTCATTTCTCTATCTGTCCCTGCCTTTCCTCATTGCGGTTTGGTCCACACTCCCACCAGCCTGTTGCATTATTCAGATGTGTATCTTCTATGTCTCGTCCTCCTTCCACCAGTCTGAGATTTCCATGGGATGCAATAGGAAAGAGAGCAGACAGGCCAAGTCTTCCATTTATCCCCATCTGCTGTCAGGGATCTGAGTGATGGCTATTTAGTATGATGGAGTGGTGTTGACAGTATTGCAAAGGGGATATGAAAGGCAGGATATATGTAGACTCATGAAGTCAGGGGACATCTTGTTTTTATCTCTCTGCACCAGATGCTTTTCTTCAGCTTGCATATTTTTTAAACATGTAAAGCAGGTCACTTGAAGGAATGGAGAGAAAAATCGAGGAATGACACTTTTATAGTTTCCCTATACTGTCTTGTGGCTTTGTGAAAATGTTAGAAAACTCCTACCTTCAGAAAGATTATGCTCCTCTTTTAGTTGGAGCCTGTTTGAGGGAAAAGGTGTTTTGGGTTGGACTCTGCTGGATGCAGGAGCAGCTAGGAACTGAAATTGCCACCTCACCAACCTGCCTGTTACAAAGTCTCCAGTATACACACCACGCACACAGAAGCGTTCAGGCACACCTTGCTACTTCAGCACCATGGCCAGCGGCAGCCGCAGTAATACTGCCAACACCAAGAAAAGAGCTAAGCTCTCAGCATTTTGGACAGGGCAGTCAAACACTTACAGGACAAGTGAATGATTATGTGTGTATGTGTGTATGTGTGTGCGCATGTGTGTCTAAACACATATGTGAGATCAAATTATTTTTCATGAGCTGCTGTGACAGCCAAATATAAGAGAAAAAATAAGAAAATCCAGTTCCAGCAATACATATAACCGCCTCCGGAGCAGTTTGATGTTTAGGCTGCTAAGCTGCAGCTCAATGTGATAATGCAGTTTGGAAATGATCTCATACAATAAGAAATGGATAAATACACCCAAGCTATTTATAAAGATCAATAAAGTGTGTCGAAAAAAGTAAGCAAACCAAGCCTTTCGTCAGTGTGATGAATTTAGCTTATCTGGTATTCATGCAGATACATACGTTTCCTATTTTGAAAGGTCATGTGGGGACACATCTAAAAACATTTACCATCCCACTCCCCCTTAAATTTAGCCAAATATAAATTATATAGAAATACACTCACCTACTTAGTGTAACAAAGAAAAAGTAATTCAGTGATCTTTTTCAGAAATCAAATAATACTATGAAAGACCCCTTTGATGTTGCATGTAAGTTTAATAGTTATTTCTCAAATTTTGGTGCTTCTCTTGCTAAGAAAATTAACACTAATATATAATAATCCATTATATTAAATCAAAGGTACATTTTCTTCTTTTAATGAGTTTGAACCACCTTACTCCAATGAAGGAAAGGAAATCATTGCAGAACTAAAAACATCTGCCTCGGGCCATGACGGAATAAGTGCTTCTATTGTTAAAGATGTTATATCTACAATTGCAGAACCACTTACTTATATTTTTGCACTATCTTTGAAAACTGGAATAATAACTTCTCAACAAAAAAAAAGCCAAAGTTGTACGTGCGTATAAAAAAATGGGAATCATACATGTTTCTCAAATTATCGTCCCATTTCAATACTGCCATGTTTTTCAAAGATATTGGAAAAGCTTGCTTACAAAAGAGTCTACCAACATTTAACTAAAAGTGATATTTTATATAATTATCAGTATGGGTTTCGTGAAAATCATTCATCATACATCATAGAATGAATACAGCTTTAAATAATAATGAATTTCCAATTGATGTTTTTTTAGATTTATCTAAAGCTTTTGACACCATAAACCACAATATTTTGCTCCAAAAATTGTATTAATATGGATTTAGGGATAAAGTTTATAATTGGCTGTGTAATTATTTACAGGGAACAGTATGTCTATATAAAAAGCAATGATTCTGAAATAAATTTTGTGGAGTCTCTCAAGGTTCAATTTTGGTACAAATACTATTTATTATTATTATTTTTCTTCTGTCACTACGACCATTTTTCCTTTGCTGTTTGCAGATGATACCATTATTGTTCTAACAAAGAAAGAAATGTTCTTATTAGCAGTTTAAATAAAGATCTCCTCAATTATTCTGAATGGTTCAGAGCAAATAAATTGTCATAAAATGTTAAAAAGTCTAGTTTTAAGTTATTTGCTGGAAATAAAAAGTATGATAGGGATCAAATCAAAATGAAAATTGATAATGAAGTAATAACAAGAGTATCATCTACATGTTTTCTAGGTATTTGGATAAATGATAAATTATGTTGGAAGGAACAGATTGAACATGTCTGTAAAAAAAATAACTAAATCCATTGGAAATATAACGCTGTGAGGAAGTGCCTTTACTACTTACCTTAACAGAATTTTTATCTTACAAAAAAGTTTGTTCAGGTAGCAACTCTTTCTAAACCCAGTGCCCCAAATTCACCTCTGTTTTCCAATTTAAAACTCTCAAATATGTTTGATATCAATGTTCTTCTTACTTGTACATTTGTATTTAGAGTTACTTTACTAGGCAGGCGGCAAAATTACATCTCCATCTGCCATTGTATAAAACATCTCGGGATTAATTGTCAGTCAGATATCATGGTGCTAATTTATGGAACAGATATTCATATCATTTAGATACATCTATAACATTATCAATGTATGAAAATAAACTAAAGCAGAAGTTAATGGCTGACTACTTGTCCTGATTAAAGGGAAACAAAGAAGAATAGATTGTATGTGTGTTCAAAACATTATATTTGTTTTGTATTTTGATATGTATTTTGTTTTGATGCAATTGTTTAGTATTTCATGGGAGTGGTGCTGCTATAAGCCTATTTGGCTTCTACCTCTCCCAAGCACATGCTATTTGTATCATTACACAGTATCTGAAAGGCTGATTTTTTATGTTCTTTTAAAAAAAATATATAATTTTTTATTGTTTATCTATTTTGTGTTATTCCTATATTCTTATTGTAGCATTTATGTGCCAAATAAATACATAAAAAATTGATTAAAAAGATAATCGCCAAGATTTCCTTCGAATCGAACACTTTGGTTTTATACTTAAGCATTTTTCTGCTGTGGCCATTTGTTGTCATTTCATGCATTAGCATTCAGTTAATATCTGTTCATCTAATATTTAAATCAGTAGTGTTGTAGTCTTTTTTTCCCACAAGATATTTGGATATATTACCTAAACCAGTAATTCCTAGGAACTTAAAGACATCTATGCAATCAGGTATCATGTATTTTTCCCGATTGCAAAATAATGTTTTTTTTTTTGTTCATTTGTTTGTTAGTTTCTTTACACTCTTGGCAAAGTTTGATCAGGTTACCATAGGGTCAAATGAAGCATTCCCTACTGAGATAGTTTAAAGTTTGAAGCACTGAAGGTGCAAAACTACTTTGAACAGCCACAGAATACTTTTGTCAAAGCAGTTAATGTCAACCACAATAACCATTTTCATCTTTTTTTGTCAGCACAATTATTATTTTTGCTTATTTTTCTCTTTTTTTTCTCTTTGTAAAGTTGTAACAGAATAATAAGCAATATTAACCTCACCAAGCTGCTGAAGAGCAGCAGGAGAAAGCTTGTACACCTCCAAATTCACAGCAGGACAATCATCTTTTCTTTTCCCTGCTGTTATGTGGAAAGCTGTACTTTGCATTGCATGAAATCACATGGTTGTATATTGTTTTTGAGGGAATTATTTAGTGTTTTTGTTTGCCTGCACTATGAGAGGTATATCTTTTCTTCTTCTGGTGTGTTATTATTATTATAATTTTTTTGTTAGGCAAAGTTGGACATTTAGCATGTTGTGCTTGCTGATATTTCAGTTTAGACGGGTTCATTTATAAGTCACTAACATTTTTTTTTAAATCCAAACGTGGTGAGAAAAAAAACACTGAATTAGTGTTTCATCAAAAGATTTAAGAATTCATATTTGAAATTTGTGCTCAGAATTTATTACAGAAATCTCTACATGTGCAAACAAAATTTATTTGCACTTTTATTCATTCATGCATGATGCACATTCGTATTTGCTTTCACTGTTTGCCTTAACCTTATATCATATTTTTAATTCCGATCAACCATGGTTTCATGTATGTCATATTTATTTGCCATGTTTAATTCAAAAGACCAGTTTTACACCATGTCAACAGTTCTTTTTTTCTCACCAGAACACAATTAAGACCAATCAAGTTGTTTACATACAACTGAAGGCCATCTTCTTTTAGTGTTTAAATAGGTTCTAAAAAATGTTGTTACATCAACATTTATACACAACTATTTACAACCAGTTTTTCACCGTATATAGATAATATAGACGATAAATGCTGTAGCTTATATAGCAAACCTAGTCAAACATACATGAAAATGTGTCCTGGAATTTTACACTTTATTTACCTTAACAGACATCATGAATGCTGGGCAGATAGTAAAGGCATCAAGAGACATGTTGACACCAGGCCTGTCATAAAAGAAAAAAATCACTTTGATATTGCAGATATGACAGGTAAGCTAAACAGCTAGTGCTATTCTTTTTTTTTTTCCTTTTTCTATGAGTTTCCTATTTGTAAGAGCTGCTTGATCTTACCAGAGACACTTTGAATGAACACTGAATAGTTGTTGGATTGCCCAAATATATTATTTGCACATAGCATTAGCTCTTTCATTTTTGATCTGGACACATGGAGATGTAATAATAGATGCTCTAGAATATATGTGGAATTTGTATAATGCACACATGGGGTTAAAGGAGAGTCAGGGGAATTTTCAGTTATGACTGACCTGATTTATCGCTAACATACAAGCACTAGACCAAACGCGTTTCAGCGTCAGGTTTACATGTTAAGTCTATGTGATTGTTGCGTCAAGCTTTCTAGCGGCGTGTTTTGAGATTTTGAGCGTCCGACGCCAAGGCGGTGGACGCCAGAGTTGGAAAATCGGAACTTTTGCCGCTCAATGCGGGGCATCAACCAATCAGAGCGACTCAGTGTCATGACATATAGACGCATTTTCTGACAGGACAGAAATAGGAAGAACCCAGGGAAATATCTTCACTTTACAAAGACAATGGAGGACAAACTGATCATGGCTATCTGTGCGCACCCTGTCATTTATAACACGTCCTCCTCTGAACAATCTGGTGAATCAAGACATGGCGCAGAGACGCCCGACGACGCCGTTCTCTGGCCTTGTGGAGCAAATAAAGCCAAGCTACTTTCTCAGTTTCATCCGCCATTGTAGACAAACAAGCAAAGGAAAAACATCTGGGTCCTGCAGACGTCCAACTTTGAGCGTTTGGTCTGAACGCACCATTATACAGTCTTAGCCCTATGATTAGTGAACATCTTACATCAATGCATGTTATGGACTTTTGTTTAAATCTTTATTTCTTTATCTCTTTTTAAAATGTTCAATCAGCAAGGTACCCCTTTCTACAGAGGCTGTCTCTTTTCTCCATTCGTCTTCCTATGCAGGCTCCTTTCTGCATCCCCAGCTGTCTCCATCATTATGCTAAAACATCTGAAGGCAGGCTCCTGCTGTGCTGAGTAATCCCTCACTGAAGTGGTACTCTCTTAATGTGTTAGGTTGTAATATTCTTGCTAAAGCAATATATATCTCTGATTAAATGATGACAGTGGACCCCGATGTTAAACCAGGGTCACACACAGATGCACACACTGTTATGGACATCTATTTGCAATAGTGCACTGACTTTACACATGATAGATAAAATCCCAAGTGTTTTTATTACGGCTATTTGCCACTGACATGTATCTGTTGAAGATAGGTGTTGCACAAGGAACAAAGCAAAAACAATGTTTTTACTTCCGTTGGGCTGTTTTTTAAATTGTACACTGAACAAGAAATTTCATGCATGTATACTGAAGAAACACTGCCATGATGCACAATGCATATGTGTACAATACCACTGTCAGAAAACGAAACCTGTAAAACATAAAGAAAGCTTGACTTACAGACATAGCAGAGGTTTATGTGACAGGGACGGTAATTGACTGTGTTTTTGAAAGAGTGGAGGTGTATGTAAGTCCTGCAGCAGAATAATATTGAAGGTGAAGCTGTCCTGCATAATCTGTACATACAGCTAAACAGAGGAGGGGTTACTGCTTGCTAACATTGCTGATAAGTGTGGCATGAGTTCCCTTGTCACTGTAAACTCTGCTACTGTTAAGAGGAACACAGAAACACTTGGTGCTCCCGCAAATTATGAAACATTAAAGGAGACATATTATGCAAAAATCACTTTTATAAGTCCTTGGAATAGTCTCTTACAATGTTCTAAGTCACGA
>JAOXYM010000009.1:23307990-23321814 GCA_028567055.1 Leptatherina wallacei | reverse complement strand
ACTTGCTAGGATAGGCTCCAGCCCACCCGCGACCCTGCATGGATTAAGCGGTACAGAAAATGGATGGATGGATGGATATTCAGTGAGTGTTTCCTAATTTTTTCTTAATCCAAGACAGAACAATTACTAAACAGATCATATCCAATTATGTATTTTATGTAACACCAAAATAATACAGTAGAGTACAATGGATGCTAAAATATCATGTGCAAAACATTAAACAGTATTAAGCAGTCTCCGTGGACACCACTCCTGTCATATCAAAATATATTACAGCTATGCTTGTCCACAGAGACAAAAACTATTAGTAATTCAGTGAAGGCTGGAACTTTTGGGGGATATTTTAACCCTTACACACTGTTCATATTTGCTGCCTTCATTGTATGGTCCGGGTCAGATTTGACCCGAAACATGAATGACCTTATAGTGAGTATCAACATCAAACTTTAATCTGCTGATCTATTTGGAATGTCTATAGCACTTGTCACATTAATTAATGGAAGATTTATCCTAGATACATTTTTTATAGCATGGAGAATTTAGTTTTCAAGTCTTAAAACACTCGTTTTTTGGAAAAAAAAAAGGTTTTTATTACTATCATGTCCTGTTTTACATGAAACATATAAAAACATAAGTCATAATAACTAAAGACATGTTTTACTTAATTTAAAAATGGTATGAACTTTATGGAATTATTACAATAAACAATATAGCCATGTTTTGCCATTGCAACCATTGGAGACTGTTTTAATATCATAAAAGAAATATCATATAAAAATCATATCTGTTTTGGCTCTAATAGTCTTTATTATACAGCTAGTGGGCAAAAAATTGGTGAGAGACAGGGTTAGACTACACATGCAGCAACGGGCTCCCTTGTTGAAGAGTTGTAGCCTGGTTGGGTTTATTGTAAAGCACTGGTTGAAGCTCTGATCAACCAGTTGAGCTAAACACCACCTCTCAATTATTAATATCAATTCAATATTTATCACTTAGAATACAAAAAAAGAATAAAATGCTTACTATGAACAAGTCTCTGCAGTTTTGATTAACAGAAGTCACATTTCCTGAAGACAAACAGCTAGTTTTTTTTTTTACATAAACATCTGTTTAGCTGCCTGCTCCTCACCATCCGTCATCTTCATCAGAGGGGCTGTAATTAGAGTTTTCTTCCTACTCTGACACTTTCTCCTCCAAATCAATCAACCTCCTAATCTTGGAAGATCAGACTGTTAGGAAGCACCAGCTTCTTCCTAAGCTTTGTGGTGCCTCTTGTGTAAGAAATATTATTAAGCTAATGGTTACTGGCAAATTTAATCATTCCATTTTTGTTTTTTCATTTAATAATGTCCATTATTATTTTTTTATTTTTTTTTATTTTATTTTTTTTACTTTTCTAAGTATTAGATGAGAAGGCCTGCCTACAGTGATGCTCACACATCATCTTGCCACACAGACCAAGGGTTTGTTGCACATTATGTCATGTTGTCATGATATCAGTTACAGAAATAACAACTCATATACCTTTATAAGGTTGAGCCCCCACCATCACCCTCCCAACCACGCCATTACTATTATTATTACATTGCAGATGCAGCTACTGTGTCTGTGTCACAACACTGTTTGACCTCTGTCTGACTTCTGTTCCCTCAGTGCCCCATATATGAGCAGTCCTATGCTGTTTCACTGTTTTACTATTTCTAGATAACCACCATGTTCCTTGAAAAACCAACAGGTCTGTCGCTGTGTGCACATGGACGTTCTTGTGAGTGTCCAGGTCCCCCATGAACTGACTACTGTTACAAGACTTGTAGTGTTTCACGATTCCCTAAAGCCTTCATTTTCATGATGTGACCCACACTGACACATCTAAAATCCATTAAAATAGATACGGGTCAAATTTGACCCGGAACAGCCTTAGCATCCAAAAGTTTCTAGCATATAAATGAAAATAAGCAATAAGAAAAAAAAATGTTTCTGTTTTTTAGGTCACTTTAGGAAAAGTCATCAAATTTTAGTCCATATAAATTATATCTCAGGTAATTCTACTGCTGCCAAATGTCAAAACAGGTCAAATTTGACCTGAACAGTATGTAAGGGTTAAAATCATATTTTGTGTTGTTGACCAATTTAAGTCTTACACAATTTGATGTGAAAGCTGGCTGCATTGGGTACAGTACTTGCTAGTGTGCATAACTGACTGTCAGATTAGTAAAGGTAAGAAGAAAATTGTACAGCTGGGTCTGCTTGTCACGACCCATATGAAAAGGGTGATACAATTTTTTTTTAGTGGGAGTCTAAGTGTTTGTAAAATAGTAAAACTGACTGCAGGGACAAGCTCAGGAATTGGTACTCTTGCATTGTTTACTCTGTCTTTCTCAGTTTTTTTCTTGAAAAGACATTGAAAGAGACATGAAAGATGACAGAAAAAAGGCCAATCTTTTCATTCTTTTCATTCTAAATGTTTACTTTTATGTGACATAACAAATTTAGAATTGCATGAGAGAAGAGGCAGTTTTTTTCTACAATATTCTTTCTTTGACTCATATTTAAAAAATGCACCCATCACTGGGAAATTACTATATCATTTCCATAGTTTTTAGCGACAACAGACATCTTATACACACAGATGTTTTTTTTTTTATTATATGACTGTTGCATAAGCCTGTACACAGATTGCAGATTTGTACTTTTTTAATCTTTGAATTTTAAAGCACTTGAAAGTTCCTTTCACTCAGTAAAGTTAATCAGAGACTTAATTGAGGACACATATAAAGAAATAAAAGGACCTAGTCACTTACTTGTACACAAATACAAAGCACAACAACATATTAAGAACATTTGTGTATGCACCCTCACACCTATCATGTCTGACAACCTTTGATGCTGTCAGTGTTCTCCCTCTCTCTTTCATGTTGTTTTATGCTTTTGTTTCCTTCTGCATGTCTGAAACATTTGTACCTGTCAGTCACCCTGGTGACAAAGACGCATTGTTACTGCAACTCATTTAAAATCACGCTGTCTGGTAAGATAGTTTTTTTTTTTCTCAGAAAGTCAGAGAAAAAGACATTGATCATTGAATAACAGAATTTAGACTTTCAGTGAAAAAATCTGGACCACATCATTTCACTGTGTAAAGAAAATTCAGCCTGGCTTGGAGGAATTCTGAAAACCAGGGACAATCATACTTGTAAGATTGAATTGTAATTTGACTTTTTTTTTAATTATATTTTCTGCACTTCACAGCAAATTATCAATACCGTACCCTTGTGAGGTAACAGAGACAAACTTTTTGCAGTGGTAGGGATCATTGTAGCGTCCCAAAAGTAGATAACACTTCATTTACTGTTTAAGGGAATATATGAAGGTACAATATAGATGCAAACATATAAAAATCCATAAATTCAGGCATTAAACAGGAAAATAATACCTTCAAACCTCTGTTTTCTCAATATCAAAGAAAGAACACAACATTTCCAAGATTAGGTCATTTTGACAAAAAAATAAAATAAAATCTGAAAAGAAAACATTCTCATCCATAACAACAAATTGTAATTATGCTAATTCCACAGGACATTCATCAGAATTTTATTTTGAGAACTCTGCCATGTTTTCTGATCTTTTCCACACACTGTGACTGAAGTCAATAAGAATGTTTTATCTAATGTCCTCTCCAATAGTCCTAGAAGCACCAAAGAATTGGGCTTTGTCGTTGATATCTATATTTTGGCAGGACCACAATATAGCTCAACCGGCTCAACCCTGGCATCCCATTTAAGAGGCTGAAGCTGCTCGAATCCGTAAGTTGTCCCTATCTTTTTGCCTCTCCTGTCAAACAACTTGCAAATAAAAGCCATTGTCAAACATCCCAACCTGAAAACAGAGACTGGATTGATACATCAGTATCTGCCTCAGCCAGGTCAGAGAGAGAGAGAGAGAGAGAGCGTGTGTGTGTGTGTGTGTGTGGGGGGGGGGGGCACCTTTCAGACACAAAGAGAGAAAAACAAAGACACATATTCACAGTTCTTATGTATGGCTCTCTACATTTATCCTGGTGGAGTGATGAAATAAATTTGAGGTACCTGTGGATAACTTATTTCATATCAGCACATTTACTGCAGACTAAATGATGGATAACTATATCATTAAATTATGAGGTAATGGGATGTAACAAAGACCAAGTTGACAGCTTGTCACAGGTGAAAGCTGGAAATGCAATCTGGCACATCCAAAGATGTATGCTTGAAAAAGAGTGGGGACTCACAGGTACAAAAAAACTTATTTGTGCATTGTAAAGAAACTGGTATAACACCATCTTACTGAGTTTCACAATAAATTTAGATTTGAGCCACCCTCCCAGTTTGGGGTTCTTACCCCTGATTGGTTAGATTACCACTAACACCACCTTTTCTACTTAATCTTTCTACCTCGTAACATTTTTATTCTTCTGAAGTTTATCAGCTACCACAATGTCCAGTTAGTTCACCATTACCAGTTTATGTCTGTCACTGAAAGTCCCAAACAATTTTGGCTGTCATTCTCAGCAATTATTTCCGATATATATTCTATTTTGAGCTTAATGTTTCCAAACCATACTCAGTACTCATACTGTGCACTATTCCACTATGATATATCCCACACACTGATACAGTGTGTGAGACTGTATCAAAGACATCTTTGCACATTGCATCTGGGTTCCTGTCTCATGTGGTAGACCCTGGCCTCTTTTGAACTTGGTGCTCAGCCACCATTCTCATGCCACCATGATCTGTGCTTTCCTTTAGTCTTTCAAACAAGGCTTTTTCAGATTCCAGAGCCAGTGTTATACATTCATTTTTAAAACTCATGACATTGGCACTGAGGGTAATCTTTGACAATTCAGTTATAGAACACACTGTTGCACACCACCCCAATGTTCTATCAGAGGCATATGACCTGGAGGGTTCTATGAAATATCTGTATCTCAGCTGCTCTGAGGACTGTATTCTTCTGAATGGAAATCTCTGATGTTGTTCCCGGGTACCGTTGGAGACACTCTTCCAGTTTGGAGGTCGTGGCCCAGAGTGCTCTGATCACAACTTGCACCACTGTTGCCTTCACCCACAGCATCTTTTCAACTTCCTCCTTCAGCTCTTGGTATTATTAGAAAAATAAAAAGTTATGGTTACTCAGTTAAGTGCAGTTTCAAATGAATCTCTCCTGAAATTAGAATTGCCCTTTAAACTCTTACAGTGGGATCACCAGTCACATAGTTGAAAGCATGTGTCATTATGTTTCTCGTACTGAAGAGCAGCAAAAATTCTGACATGATTATGAACTGGCATATTTCAGCACAAACTGAATAGATTAAAGGATTTACTGCATTTATTCATAAATATGGACAATATTTGGTGTTAGGATGGTAATGTCACAACTGAGAATGTTGGAATGATCATTATTGGCCCTCTGATGAGGGATCTCCCTTGCTAGTTTTTTTTATGATAATCTCCTATTTTGTCATCAGTTATTTTATTATTTCATTTTATGTGTTCAGTTTTGTTTTTGTCACTCTTTTGGATTAATTCACCTCATCAATAGAAGCATTTCCACTTAATCAGACTTCATGAAATTTTGCAAGTTTCCTCCAGCCAATGAATCTGTTGAGAATTTCATTATGAACACCTGTTCATTACTTTGGTACAGCTGTTATTTGCCTACAGAAAATTCTGTTTGTGAAATAGAGGCCTGGAAAATGTGCTGAAATCTCTGAATATTATGCTACAATATATGTATTGCATTATTAAAAATGGCTTATGTGAGTAACTCAAAGTGGAAATGTGCAGATACACATGTAGTTGAAGGAAAACAGACAATGTGTAATGTGTTTTATTGAAGATATAACATTAATAATATAAGACAATTTCTTAAGATTAGTTCATTTTAAGCATTTGTTAAGTGGTTTCAGTTTAAACAGCTTCATTTTAACAAATCCACAAAAGTCAGAATGTGTGCTTAGTTCTAGGAACAGTTTACATTATGGTATGGCTATTTTCACTATAACCACTTGAAAGCATTTTTTTTCACTTTGTCATGAATCAAAGCAAATTGTATTAGCTGGAACTGTATTGATTACACAGAAAAATAAGATTATTGTTTCACAGTCTTTTTTTTAATTTAAGTTTGATTTTGTGGCACTATCATGGTAGACAATTAATCTTGACATGTCATGTTACATTCCTTTTCTTCACATCAAAATTGGCCATTATGTACAGATATATTATTTGCCAACAAAATGCAAATATTCCATTCAGGCAGTAGTCCTCCATGTTATGGAAAATGGTGCATTCACATTATAGGCTTTTGATGAAACATCTATAATCAGCTCCTATAGAAAATGGTAGAAAAAAGAAAATGCATGAATTAATAATTTTGTAACTCTGGCTTTATACTGCATTTGTTCAACTTCAGAAGTGGCCACAACATGTGAGTAAAGATAATAAATACCCAAATGGATGGTTTGAACATGCTCGTTGCTTTTCATGTGTATCTCCACTGAGAAGTTAGTATACTCAAAGTAACATGTAACACTGCTTTCCTCTTGCTCTGCTCTATTTGTAGCATCTGATTAAATGGCCAATAATCCAGTTTTGTTCTCTTAATACAAACATCATTCATTTTTGATCAGGTTTAACATGCCAACTGTACCTGGGCCGAAATAATCATAATGATAATGAGAAATAAATAAAGAAAGACATTAAGAACAAGCCTGTTTGCCTCCAGGATAAGACATCTTGTTCTGCACCAGAAACAGCTTTGCTATCTCCTGTATTTAGATGACACAGCACCAGCTGCTCACTGATTCTTCCAAGTTTTTACCCTATCACACAATACTTACAGAGAGAAATAAATGGTCTCACACTGAAAAGCCACTCATTACCATGCGCACACTGTGTCATCTTCATTCCACTTTTCTTGTTCTTCTGTCATTTCTCCTTCCTTACATCTAAATTAAATTAATCCTGGTTTCCTCTTTCATCTCTCTTTTTCTCTCTTCATCTTCCCATATGTTATGCATCCTCCCTCCCTCAACCAAAGTCCCTCGCAATTCCTCTTACCCCTGAAAATTGAATGTATTTTTGTCTTTTTATTATTCTCAACTCATCTTTGCATCCCCAACACACACACTTAGTTTCCAAATTCCTCTTTCACCCTGACTTTATCTGCAATTCTTGCCCCTTGTCTTGTTTCTCTCTGCCCATCCTCCCAAACATCAGTATAAATCTAATCCTTCTCCTGTTTTCTGACTTGTGATTACTTATGGAGCTGCAGTAGCTATCATTTCCATGTTCCTGATAAGTGCACTGAGTACAGAACACAACCTTGACAGGGATATTTCATCAGATGCCAAATGAGGAGCAGGAACATATGTGTTTCTCTGTTGCCATTCCTTTTCCTTTCTTGTTCACCAACACAAATCTTCAATTCTTTGGCTTCAATGTACCTCTACACATCTTTCTATGACCTGATCTCCTCTATCCAACTTCCATTTGCCTATTTGCATTTTGAGAATCTCATTACAGCTGTATCTTTAAGTTCTATGAGGCTATTCCACAGCTATGGTAACATTTCCTCATTAAATGTCTCATACAAGCACCCTCCTCTTAAATTCTGAATAATTTTTATTCCAGCTGAAACTTGATGACTACGACCCTTCAGCCTCACAGAGGACAACAGAGTAGGTCCATACACGATGCACGGGGGCGGGGGAATTTTAAAAACTGAGTGATTAAAAATTGCTACAATGAACTTGCAACCTGTCCAGGGTGTACTCTGACTCTTGCCTAGTAGCTGCTGGGATAGGCTCTAGCCCCCCTGCGACACTGCATTGGAATGAGTAGGTATAGATTATGGATGGATGGATTTAAAATTGATTCAAACAAAGACACAAACAGTCAAAGGATCAGATGTCTCCCCAAACCCAACACTGAGGCAGAGGCACATGATCTCATTGTATGATGAAAATTCAAAAAGTTTTCTGACCTGAGTGTCGACATTGTGTTGTGGAGTCAGTGGTTGTGTAGTTTCATCTGAGGCTGTTAGGGTTGCCTCGGTGATCTTGACACTACCTGCACCCCAGACCTTCACCACACCGAGAATGAGCCAATCAGCAGGTTCCAGACCGTTGTGGACAATCTGACTAGACAACGTATTCTAGAAGAATGGACGTACACAGACAGGAAAATTAGTAAGATTAATGTAAACAAAGACACAATTATTTATGTATACTTGTGAAAATGTGATTTGTGCTCTTTATTCATTCAGTTTACCGCAGTACTCGTGACTAGCAGGGCATCAGTTTAATTGCTCAGTGTGTTGAAAATGTACTTCAACTAGATGAGATGCGTTTCACTTCCATCATACTGTGATTTTCACTTATGAATATTTGGCTCTGTGTTCGTGTAATCCCAAATCTCAAATATGATTTTACTCTTTGTTTTTTGTCTATAATATTCTGCAGAAAGAGATTCTTGCTGCTGGAACAACTTTATTTATGCTTGTATTATCCTGAACTCTGACAAACATACATACTGTAGCCTATGGACCCTGAGTAACAATTAACAAAGTTAATCTACCAGCAGTACCTCAAAAATGGTTGGTTAAACCAACACACGAACATTCATCCAAATACAAACACTTATACACATACACAGACATCTATATTCACATAGCCCTTCCAAAATGGCATACGATCTGCTTATCTGCCAGGCAGCATTGGCCTCATTGCCCGACTTATCCTCATCTTCACACATCTTCCTGTTCACACATACACACACACACACACACACACTCTCTCTTCTTCTCTCCCTCCTTCTTCTTTTGGCTGTCAGACTCTGCATCTGTTTTATCACCGCGTTTTGGATTGAGCCTGATAGCAGACAGAAGACAACCACAGATGTTTGGCATTGAGAACTATACGTCTTTACTGTATATGTGTACATGTATGCAGTGTGTATGCGGGTAGGACTGTAATTTAATGTGTGCTCATGTGTGTCTATGGTTCTCTGCCTGGCTGAAAGAAAAAAAAAAGAAAGAAAAGAAATGGAGCTGTGTTAGTCCCATTAGTTTCAGTGATTAGGCAGTGTGTGACATGTCTGACTTGGACCATGGCCTGGTAAACACTTGCTCCTTACGTAAGTTTAACTGTATGCACATACTTGTAGAGGTCCATTTCTTTTGTAAATGCAAGGTTATTTTGATAGCTCAATTTATATTTGTAATTTTAATGCTGTTTTCATGGCTACACATAAAAGCATATGTGTCAGTTATAGGTGGGTACAGTTGATGTTGTACTGACCCGTTTTCATTTTGGCATTAAAGTACCACCATAATCTCTGCTGCCCAGACCATCTCAAAGCGAGCCCACAGAGCACATGGCTTTCAATGTAAGGTTTGTGTCCTGTTAAGCACTTTGGTGAATCTTTAGATACTAAAAACACTCTGAAACCATCTCTAATGTACGGTAAATTTACAAAAGCACTTTTCCCTCAGCCGATCTTTTCACTCTTTTTTGGCTCTCTTTCCAAACTAAAAATGTATTTTTCTCTTTGAACAAGCTTTTTTTTCTTTTTTGAAAAAGCATACTTAAATCTCATAATACCCACTCAATATTACCTTTATGTGGTAAAAATTTTACTTTGCACCATCTCTGCCATCTCAGATGCTAAACAGATGTGGCATTTACTTTTTCTTGTAAACTGCAAAGTGAAGGATTGGAAAACAGCATTGTATGTTCCTTTCTACCTTTGCCGTTACCTCGTATTGTGCTTTGACAAAGTCCAACGCAAAACCTTCTCATGCTGATATTGTTGTGATCGATGTGAAATTATCATACCACATATCAATGAAAGTTGTTTTCGAAACAGAAATAATAACTGTTTCTTCTTGTTTTCTGTTGCTGTAGTAAAAATCCCTCTTGATTTCAGACTGGAAGGTCTTCACTGAATCACCTGTCTTCTTTAATTTTCAAAATTCTTCCCATTCCTTCTTTCTTCTCCTTGTTTTATTATTAATGAATATTTTTTTAAAAACCATAATTTATCCAGGTAGTCCCATTGAGACATGCAGTCTCATTTAAAAGAGAGACCTGTTTACCCAACCTAACATGCATGTCTTGCTTTTTCTTTTAGCACCCCTAGTATTGAAAAATAGTATTAAGCTATACATCGGTACATGAGGTTAAGGAGTTACGATGTACTGAATCACTTAATCATTCCATTGATTCAAATTAATAAATAAAATATTCTTTTTTGTAATTGTAAGATAATGATGTAAAAAGGGTTATTTAAAATCATCCTTACTTGGTATTGTGTGTCACTAATTAGAGGACACAAAAATAATGTGATGAGACGTTTACGAATGATATGGCAGTAATTAGTCTTGTACTGTTTACTAACTGGTTTAGATTTAATATGTATTCACAAAGAAGATTATGGTTACTTTGACTGAATCACAACTATCATCCCTGACTGAGTCATTAATAAATAATACTAAATTCTCATAAATAGTGAATTATCTACCAAATAGAGCTCCATGAAAAAATTGATTGGTTCACTATTTTTTCTCCTGAACCACATTCAGATTTTCTAATTTCATACTAGTTAAACAATAGTTCCACAATTGTTTTTATTTGTTGACTAATAACTTGTGTCAAATGTTAAGTCCAGAATTCATTCTGCAGAATCCAAAGTTATAATTGTCCTCAATAAGAAGAACAACAATACTTCTGCAACAGATGGTGTTGCTCCCAGAGCTCTGACCCCTGCTTCATTGAGTGGGGGATCACATAATGAGACCGAGGCAAAGGAGACAGACTGAAAGATGTTTGGAACAACCGACTTCTGATTACCTTGAAAAATCTTACAGTAGTTTTAAAAGGTAAATAATTAGTGACTTTTTTTAGCTGACTGTTTTGCATGAATTAGACATGAACATATTCATAGCATAATTTCTGAAAGCTTCCTTGCTTTACTTTTATTGCCTTAAACTTTTGCACAATATTGTACTTTTTTCATTTTAGAATTTGTTTATTCTTTTGCCAACTAAAGGCCCACAATTGCTTTTTGTTTAAGTACTTATGATGTGATTTTTTTTTTTGAATGAGCAGAAATGAAAAGTGCAATCCTGTAGTAAAATGACTGGCAGACAAACACATTAACACAAATACAGCAGCTCCACTTCCATCAGCATTCTAAGCAGCTGTGTGAGCCCAATAAAAGCTTCTGCCACCCTTTATTTAAAATCACATTGTGAATTAAATAGTCGTCTAACTATGATATACATGTAGCACGATATACATGCAGCATCTTTAAACTCTACAACATGACTCAATGTTATACACTCCTTATATTATTGCATTATTTTCCTTTTTCAAACTGTAGAGTTTTTTGGTCTTGATGTCATTGAAACATCTGCTGGTAAATTGGACATCCAAAGCAATGAGCAGTGCAAGTCAATAAAAAAGTGGAGCAGACCCATAAAAAAGCTTTGCCATGTGTGTGAATCCTTCCTAATGTCTATAAAGCTTTAACATTTAAAATATATTGTGAAACAGAAAAGGTTCATGTAAAAAGTGTGAAATTCTGTTGTGCAAGTTTAATAAAAAAATACTTAGCATATTTTTAAAATAGTACTCATGCTAAATTCAAGCTACCAACCCAGAAGTAATTACTAACCAGCACCGAAGGCAGTGTGAAGGCTTATTCAATGCAAGTGTTTATTACTATTCTTCCGCCGACAAATAAATTGCCTTTTTTGGGGGCTTTGACATGCCTGAAAACTCAAAACTTGGTATGAAGGATGATAATGAAGCCTTGAACTGAACTGCATGCAAATATTCTATCTAGGTTACAATATGTCTGTGGAGCGCCTCTTAGAACATGTCAGTCAGTTAGCCCCACCCACTTTATGGACTGAATTTGTTCAAATTTGATACTGTTGGAACAGTTCAGGAGCTTAAAAAAAGTATTTTAGACCAATAGGCTAAACTGAAAAAGAAGTTGGATCATTTGAATTAAAGTTTTACTTCTGTTGGTCAAATTTAAAAGGCAATGATGCAGCAAACAGGAAATAAAATGTCAAATTGAAAGCACACATAAAACAAACAAGAAATCTCAATCAGTCAACATGAAAGATGCAATTTCACATATTTTCCTGTCTGTTGAGGATCAGGTCTCATCCACTTAGCTCAGTCCACTGGAAACAGGAAGTCTCATATTTTTTAACCCTTTAATACTTTTACAACCGACTCAACTCAATAAATCCATCCTTCATGAAGTCAGGATTGAAAATAGAACTAAATCCTCACTGCATCATGATTAAAATGGCTTCCTGTAAGATTTCATTCCTTTGCCAGGAAACATGAAGTTGCTGTAACTCTGGACCAAAGCAGGTGATAGTTCAATTTTTTTAGAAGAGTCCCATTATGGAAAATTTTGCACATGAATACCCACCCAAAGTTAGAGTGCCACCTATTGGCCACATGGAGTTACCCTGATGTGAAAATCCCCCTCTGATTTGTATGAATTTAATACGACGTGTCAGAAAACAAGGTCATGAACACTTTGGATGTCATCACTGGGCATAATAAGATGCAAGTTGCTCCGCTGAGGAGGACAATGACCACCTAATGCATAAAACCCCTCGTTGAGCGGGTGGGTGGCTGCAGGGGAGAGCGCAATAGAAGGGAGACGGCCAGGGAAGGCAGTTGATACATACTCCGCTTTAATTAGGTTTTATTTCTGGATTTATCCTACAATGGAAATTTGTCCACTGCAAGCACATTTATTAATAAACATCATAACTTGCATATTCCACACCAACTGAAAATAAAAAATATGTAAAAGGAAAAGAACAATGTGCTCTTACACTTACCGATTTTGCAGAGAAAGAGAGCAGAAGATGTTGGTTCCTCCCCACAGTGTCTTAAGGGAAAAAATAAAAGTAAATTGCATTCAGAGAAAAGACAATAAGAAAAGTTGATGTGTCTTTTTGAATGATTGACAGAGAGACAGAGATTTGGGGTCAAAGACTAAGCTAATACAGTATCCATCTAACTGAATGGACAAATAAATGATCACCTGATCAGGATGTGCAGCATGTATGTAACATGTTGCTACTGACTCAATAATAGATGTATTTGCAAGTTGACTTATGAATGATTTAACTAAGCAAATGGCAGAATTAGTGAAATAAAACAAGCTGGCTACTTAAATGAGTAAACAAACAACTCATTAAATGATGGAGGGTATATCTGATGAGTGAGTAAGCAACACTCATATCACATAATACAGTTATGCAGGTGCCATACCAGAAAGCAAAGCAGAACAAAAAAAAAAGACATACAGACTACATAGCAGACAGACAACGGGATGCAAAAGAGAGAAGCGAGGGACCAGATAAAACAGGACTGATGGAGAGCATATCTCCAGGCAGCGACACAGGGAATTACTGTTTCTGTCACTCCCCCCTCTCTGCGTTCCCCATTCGCTCTCTATCTCCCTCTCTCTGCTTTGTCCCAACACAAACACGCCTTTCTCTGAGGAGTGCATCTTCTCAGAGAAGCACTTCAGAGACTGAATTTGCTTGAGTGTGCATGTGCAACAGTGAGTGTATATGTGTTTAACAACGAGTGAGAAAGTAGAAAAAGACTGTATCAGAGTAGACTACTGCATATCTGATTTAATATATATATATATATATATATATATATAGATATATATATATATATATATTTATATATATGTGTGTGTGTTTATGTATAAAATATAATAGAACAGATATGAAATA
>JAOXYM010000009.1:23283497-23300726 GCA_028567055.1 Leptatherina wallacei | reverse complement strand
TTACGTGCTCCAGTTAGGAGGCGTGCGGCTGCATTTTGCACCAACTGGAGACGTGCGAGGGAGGACTGGCTAACCCCTAAATAAAGTGCGTTACAATAATCCAGCCGAGATGTAATGAAGGCATGGATTAATGTTTCAAAGTGCCGTTGTGCAATAAAAGGTTGTGAAATAAACTAGTGTGTGATGCAGTCCCATAAAGCAAAACACAAGGGTCACACGATAGTCTGGGCTGAAAAAAAAAAGTTTTAAAGTGCTTAACCTCTTTGTCTCTGCTCACTCCTGACATGGGTGTATTTACTATTGTAGCATTTTTGTTAGCAAATCTGCTGGACCTGCAGCAACAAATGTAAAGCTGAACTGTAAAATGGACCTTTTGTGTAAAAACTAGGAAGTGCTACAGCCAAGAAGGCAGTGTTTAAGGACGTGCTGTTGTGATAACAGTAGCAGAGTGAAGAATAGACAATTCATATTTGTTTCTGAAAGTCCAGCAAAAACACATATTCATTGGTATGTCTTTAAAACTCCTGGATATCCGTGTTTTTGAAGTCACTCACCGGGCTACCCTTGCCGTTGTGATTGCGTGAGTATGGATAGAAGGCACCCAGCTGCATCCAACGAAGACACATCTCATACTCTGCTGTATTAAAGAACCCACAGATATCTGCCCCAGTCTGAAAGAGAGTGAAAAAGAGTGAAAGTATGTGTGGAGTGGGCATCAGAGAGCAGGTGTGACTACAAAGTGCAGCCTCCTACAAAAGGGACTGAGGTCACGGCACATCTACAGCAAGCATTTTTTTTTCCAAATGCCCTTTTTTGTTATGTGTCTGACCCTGTGGCTAGGCTCGGGGCATGCAAATTATTTCTATATAAGGATCAATAAGGTGTCAGATTATAAACGTTGCTAGACACATCGAGAAGATGAGAAGGACATTTTGTCAGGGAGAGGAAGAGACAGAAATAAGCACAAAGAAAAAAGGGCAAACAAGTATAGACAGACAACGGCAGGACAAGTATCTAAAAATATAAGTGAGATCTAAGAATACTCAATTGATAAACAATTTTATAGGTCATGAAAGACTGTTGCATAGCCTCTCAGTAGGGGTGGGGCCTGTAATGGTGCACTTCACATAGTATTTTAAGATGTCCTTTGATCAGCAGGTCAAGCAAACAAAATAGCATCCCTCAAACTGCTGTAATCCATTTAGATAAGACAAGGTCACATCAATAAGATTATGTCTTGTCAAAACCAAGATCAGATGTTGATACTTACATAAGGAATGCCAAACAGACTGAACTCCATCATACCTGAAGAACAAATGGAAGTAGAACATTTTTCCACTCTTTTTCCACAAATGTCAGATTACTTACTGCTATCAGTAAGTATGAAAAATAAGCTGTATCCTATACTGTATGTATCTTCATATACCTATAATGGATTTGTACAGCTGGTCCCAGCTGGAAAAGTTGTCGCCCAGCCAATGTCCAGCCCATTTTCCACTGGAGGGGTAAGTGGACCTGGTCACCACTATCCCTCTTTTACCTGTCACACTCAGCAGAGCACTGCACAGAGAAAAGAGACTCAGTGATTTGTCTTACTGTGTACTTGAACTGCACCCAGACACACACACACACACACACACACACACACACACACACATATAGATATATATATATGTTACACCCGGAATAATATATAAAATAAAAAATACAGTATCCAAACATGTTTTTCTTTTTAAGTGAATTGCCAAAATCTCTATGGAGGTTATTCAAAACCACAAAGTAAACAAAATCTGTTGTTGTAGGCTTAGGACCTGATCAGGCTTTTTTGTTGCCAACTCTACAGTCTGGCTTTCCTGTAGTAAAAACAAATTTTACTAGATGGACCAATGCAATTTCAGATTGGCAATTATTATCATAAATATTTGATTTCTGGCAGGAGGTTACCAGTTGTTGATCTCCAGAGGCTGAATTTTCCTTTAAATACTCTGTAATTAGAGCTTTCTGTTCTCTTTTCAGATTAGGTGTGATTTACATTGTTGTGATATTACAGACTAAAGTAGTCTGGTTCACTGGGACAATTCAAGTCTCACAGACGATGTGATCTAAATCTGCTCAAAAAAATAAAGGGAACACTTAAACACATTTTAGAGCTTGATGAATATAATGTTCCAGTTGAAAATATTTATTCTTTACAAGGTGGAATGTGTTGAGAACAAGATAACATGAGAATGATCAATGGAAATCAAAATCATTAACCCATGGAGGTCTAGATTCAGAATAATAAAAAAAAGGTGGAAAGATCAGATCACAGGCTGACCCAACTTCTGTGAAAATTCTTCTGGACAATTCAAAATGAGGTTCAGCAGTGTGTGTGGGCTCCACGTGCCTGTATGCACTCTGTACAACATCTGGCCAGGGATCTCCTCCCAGACCTGGATCAGGGCATCAGTCAAGCCAGTACATAGCATCAATGCCTTAGTCATGCAGGAACTGCTGACACACTCCAGCCACATGAGGCTGAGCATTGTCCTGCATCAGACATTGCAACAGCATATGGTCTGACAATGGGTCTGAGGATCTCATCCCAGTACTTAATGATAGTCAGGGTACCTCTGGCTAGTACATGGAGGCTCTTGCAGCCCTCCAAGGATATGCCGTCGCAGACCATCACTGACCCACTGCCAGACCATGTATGCTGGAGCAGAATATTTTCTTTGTTGGACTCTGGCTGTGCTCATTCCGTTCCTCCACGTCTCCTGGTATACTGGCCTGTCTCATGGTATCTTCTCCATGCTGTCGAAACTGTGCTGGGAGACACAGCAAACCTTCTTGCCACAGCGTGCATTTATGTGCCATCCTGGATGAGCTACACAACTTCAGCAATTTCTATGGGTATAATCTTCTCATGTTACCTCTAGTGGTGAGGTCACTGGCGAAATGCAAATGTGACCAAAACTCAGCCAGAAAGGAGGAAAACATGGACATGGTCTGTGAGCACCACCTGTATGACCATTCCTTTATAGAGGATGTCTTGCTAATTGCCTCTCATTTCCATTTGTCTGTTCCATTTGCAGCAGGTAAAATCGATTCACAATTAGTGTTACTTCCTAACTGGACAGACCGACATCCCAGAAGTGTGACTGACTTTGACTTAAATGCTAATGATTATGTGTTCACTTTATTTTTTTTTTAGCGGTATGTTTAATTTATCCTAAAAAAAAAATAACTGTACATCTATTTTACAATTCTCTACAACATTAAGTTTAGTTTAGACCACTACAGATGCAAACAATGCAGTATCTAGTTAGGGGGGGACTCAGTTAAGTATCACCCAAACAAGAAAACATGAATTCAAACACACTCGCATGCAAAGATTAAACAATATTAACATAAATACATATTCACTCACTCATAGGTGGGTTTGGTGTGAGACCATCCATAGAGGTTGTGGACGTCATAGTGCCTGACTTTCTTTCCATTGTTAAGTATCTGCTCACTGTTCATGCAGAGTGTCTTATGGTTTAATCCAAGATGTTTGGACTCCAGGGCTGTAGGTGCACATACACACACACGGGCATGAATGTATGTACAAGCATGAAACAAAAAAACACACACATAATCCTTAAAGACATGCTGCTTATATCACTGTCTTAGCTAAAGAACACAAGGAAAACAAATAGTTTTGAGTTTCTCACGTGGCATATATGGAGGGTTCTCTAAAATGGGATCACCAAGACAGTTTCCTCCAACTGTGCCATGAACAAAACTTGCTGGTTCATTCATGTCCTTCAAATAAAGACAGAATTGAGGTTATGAAACTAAAACGAAGATCAGGCAGATTAAGTGGGGTGCATATTGTCCAACAGTTGTTGTTTTTTTCTTCAGTAAACTCACAATCCAGATGCCATCAAACTTTGTAGTAACATCATAAAAATCTTTGATTTCTTGATGCCACCATGCTGCTGTTTGAGTGCGGAAGAAGTCTGGGAATGCAGTGTATGCCCTGTAGAGCTGGAAATGAAGCAGTCAAGAGGAAAGAAATGTAACAACTAAAAGATCTCATGCACTGATTTATGTCCGTTAGTAGTTGTAATTATTATGCAGATCTTCTGCTATGTTGCTGGCAAAGGCAATGACAAGGTAGACATAATAATCTTTACTTTATCTCATTTGGGAAATTAGTCTCTGCATTTCACCCATCTCTAAATGTACTAGAGAGCAGTGGGCTGCCATATTTTGGCATCCAAGGAGAAGTTGGGGGGGGGGGGCAGTTGTGGACCCAAGTCCACAACTGTAACCACTACCACTCCCCTCTTCCAACCCATGGAAATGGAAAATAACATACCTCTACTTGGGTGTCCCAATCAAGAGATTCATCTACTATGACATCAGGATAATCAGGCCAGACCTACGAAAAAAAAAAGGGTAACAAACACTACACCGTGTAAACATGGTATTGTTTGACTTTGATTAACCATCCATTGTTCCTTACCTTTCCCCATACAATTTCATCACTGAGATGCTCAGGCCATTTGATGAAGACATCAGCTTCTTTTCCCCGTACAAAAGCAGGGTAATGTTTTGTCTCATTGCCTGAAATGGCTGGATCCTGGATTTAAATGCATACACAAATAATGATGTTGTATGCACACAACTGATATATTCATTTAACATACAGGTATGTGCTTCATACATATTCAATGTAATTGCTATCAGATGCAAACCTTAATAGTCCAAAATGTTACTTTGGTTACATTCTCAAATTTAAAAATGGTAGGAAGATATTATAACTGTTCAACAGCTAAAACACTTCATAAACAGTAAAAGTGACAAAATTATGCCATTTTGCAATAATATTTGAATGATTTCTATTGGATAGATATTGCAGTAATCCATACACAGATGTAAATGATAACCAAACAAATAAAGCAATGAATTAAAAAAATAATGAAATCACAAGATATGGAGATACAATGATTCTGCCAGACAGCAGTGGCACATGCAAAAACGTATAGTACCAGTCAAAGTTTGGCAACATTTACCCACTCATTTAGAATGAGTAGATGTGTCCAAACCTTTGAGTGGTATTCCAGATGTGGTGCATCCTATAAGTAGTAGAACTCATTCTCATTACAATGTCATTACCAGAATGAAGATGAACCTCATGCCTTCTCTTCTCATGCTGTCAACCAGGGCAGGCAGGCCTTTAAACTCTGGGTCCAAGACAAAGTCCAGCTGACGGTCCATGTAGTCAATATCTGCATATTGTACATCCTGCAGCAGATGCCAGTTAAAGCTCAAATTAACTAATGCTACAGTTTCCCAATAAACAGTTTAAAAAGTTGTGCTGCACACTCAGCTCCAAGACATCTAATGGGTATGATTAAAAATTATTTAAAGCAGGCACTTTGTGAGTGAATGAATGTTGAAATGAAATAACATTAACTTCGTAGTTTTTTCTAAAGTGAAGACATGTATATGGTCTACAGGTAATAAAAGCTGGAATCTGATAAGTTCACGTCATACGACATGCTAATAAGTTAGTTTCAATTGTCTTTGTCTCCTTTTTCTTCCAGAGAGAACAACACTTTACCTGCTTTACTAGTCAGCAAAGCTACCTTATGTGTCATCTTTTTTAATAGCTGTATTTTCAGCTACCTTTCATCCCAGTTATTGATGCAGGGTTATTTATAGCTGCTGTCAGCTCCTTGGAGGTTTAGGCTTTGTGAAAGCCTGACTGGGGATTTCTTGATTATCAATGGAGTTCCTGTTCTGCTTGATGAAGATGATGTAAGTCGGGACTGATTGTCAATAGACATGTTGCCTTGCTCTGAATTAAATGTACTGTCATTTAAATATCATTGTATTTTTGCACAAACCTGCTTCTTAACATTACTTGTCAGAGTTCATCTCATTTTGAAAGAGACTTATTTGCTATAAATTGGCAAAGTGTGGAGATTGTGGAGCCTACAATGGATTGGATTTTCAATGGAATTATAGGTCACATTTGATTAAGTTAAATTGGATGTATCCAAGCTAATCCACCAACTCAATTTTGCTTTGTTCCAATAACTACTGACAAGGTCACATCATCACATCTAATTTATTTACACTGCACATTCAGTAATTATATTGTAGAATCTGGGTAAACAGTACGTTGGACTTTGCTCAGTCTATTCCACTGAGTGCATGTCTGTACTGTATAACCTATGGCAGCTAAGAAGAAGCTTTCATATTGGATTTGCTCAGACAAGGGAAATGAAATGATTCCCTTGTGCCAAGGCACTATCTGAATGAAATCTGTGTCTTGTCAAATACAGGCAAATATACAGGGAAAAATGAGGAGATGTTGTAGGAACTATCCTTACTGTATCCTGTAGAAGTATGTGGATACTGTGCATGTAAAGATTTTCAGTTCAAACAATTGAGAATTCCTATGTGTGCTGGATTTGAATATAATTTATTTGGCATGAGCGTTTTGTACATCTGATGACATCCAGGTGGTTTTGATCTGCTACTCGTTAATTAACTTGCTGGTATTGGTAATCTGATATCAATATGGCTTAAAGTTTCCTGTAGGATGTTACTGTTAAATGTTCCATTGCGCTTGCAGAAATTCTGAAATTAGCGGTTGAAGTGTCAGAAGTCTGAAGACTGTTATCTAAGCAAAGATCAATGCATCAAGCTTTTTTTATATGCAAGATAGAAAAGCAACTTCTTCAAAGATGCAGAATTAGCTAAATAAAGAACACAGGACTCCAATTGGCAAAAGTTCTGTCAAAAGAGGCCTAACTAGTTGTGATCTCAGAGGACAAGCAGCATGTGTAAACTTCTTCTTAGCAGAAGAAACAATGCCAAAACTCTTGAGGTGGGCTAAATTATAGAAATATTTCACAGTGTAAAAGAGAAAAAAGTTAGGAATCCACACTTGAGATGGTAACTGAAGGGTGGATGGATATAACACAGGGACATGAACACTGGACAAATTTGATTTTGTAGGTCTGGGGTGTTTTTGCCTAATCTGGTGTTGGCACTGAATCAACTCCATCCTTCCCAAAGAGAAGCAGCACTCCAGTTATGAAGAACACACAACACCTTCTGGTTTGCATATTTATGCAGGGAGAGTCAAACTGCTGCAGATAATGAGCTCAAACACACCTCAAAGGTTTGACAGAACTACTTGAAGATCAAAAAAGATAAATGAGTGCTGACAGTCAAAGATTTTCCTCCACAGTCACTTGACCTCAGTAATATTAAACATCTATTATATTTCCCATTCCTATTTATTACTTTCTCTTAACTGATGAAAGTAAAACACAGAATTGCAATCATTCTTGCAGTGTGGTGATGTTTTTGTCTTTAATTCACACATCTTGAAAATGTCTTTGGAACTTACATAGGGTATACCAGCTGCCCTCATGTCTTCATAAAGTCTCTTTATTTCTGTATCATTGGCATAACCATAACGGCAGAGTTGGAACCCAAGGGACCAATAGGCAGGTAAAACAGGTCGTCCAATCAGCTGTTAAGAAGAAAACAAAGAAGGAAGTCACAACAGTTCATCTTAAGTAAAAATAAATGTTTTGCAGAGAAAATGAGACAGTGTCCATAAAGTTGTTTGTTTTTGTAGTTTTTTTTATTGTCTGTGTGTGCATGTGTGTTTGGGTTGGCTAAATGAGAGAGCGCACTGAAGCGAAGAACTCCCAGCTGCTGCAGTCCATCAACAGCGGCCCAGGGCCAGACACAAAACACACACACATACAGAGACAAAACAAACCAGAAGTCCAGAAAGACTTACTGCAGTGTATTCCTGCACAACCATCTCAGGAGTAGGTCCCAGGACCATGTAGAAATCCAGGATACCTCCAAGAGTCCGGTAGGTCAAAGCTGGAGTTGGCTGGAAAGTCACATCTGAACGCAAACATAAAACATGTATGCTCCTTATAAATTAATCAAAAAATCTGTTGTAAAGTATCTTCGTTTGCATTTTTTCCTGTTTATCTTTTTGTGGGATCAAAGTAATGATGGAATTTCTCAGTTAGATGTTGGTACATAATGTCTAAGTCAGCTCTCTCTGTATTAAAGTGAGAAATTGAATAAATGAGGCATTCTTATTTCTTCTGTTTAGGAGGAAATACAGCAGCTCATTATGTACATATACAGAAGAGACGAATAAGAATGCCCCAATCATGCTAAGTGTTGGCTTTACATAAGTGTCCCTGTCAAAGCACAAGTGCCAAAAACACTGACGTTGCCTTCACTCATTAATTCATAAATGCTCATTGAATAAGTAATGTGCGATTGTATCTACATATCATAATGATTACATTTGCATTTAGTGTATGTTTGTGAACTAGCAATTGTGTGTATGTGCAAGCACCCATGTTACTTTGTGCATGGCTTTGTGTTTCCCTCACCCATGGCATTGCTGTTTAGCAGCAGCACACCATGAGCATCAGCGGTGGTCTCAAGGCCCATGTAGAAAGGATGAACTCCATAGCAATTCATCTTGTACTGAAGAAGAAAGAAAAAGGGAGAGAGATACAGAGAGAGAGAGAGAGAGAGAAAAAGAACATCCGTGTTGGGAAATTGTTAACTGTTGGCCTCTGTGACCTGCATCATCTATTGCACCACTTTCTTTTCTCACAAGCACTTTTTCGTTGAATCTGACATTACTTGTCTAGTATTTAGACAATACAATGAGATACAATTTATGAGCACGACAACAGATCAGTTACAGTAATTTGTCTCCCAGCAACGGTTTCCCCTATTAAGGAACACAAAGTTGTCTTATAAAAATCAATGTGCAAAAAAATCCTGTTTTATCAAAACACTTCTTGTGTTAGTTGTTAAACTTCCTTGTGCTCCTAAATTTCCTAAAAACCAGTGTTGAGATTGTTATGTATTTGTGACAGTGAGGGTCCTGTCACTATGCCTCCAATTGATCATGTGCCCTGATCATGTGCCCTGGCTACTTGGCCACAGGGATTTGGCTGACTGGTCAGCGCGCATGACTGTCATCCAGGAGGTTGTAGGTTAAATCCCTGCCCAGGCCCTCCTTTGTCCTGCCACATATTGATCAGCCACAATGTTAAAACTACTGACAGGTAAAGCAAGTAACACTGCTCATTAATTACAATCCAGTAGTCTTCAGCAATAGTGGCCCCTACAGAGAGTGACAAAGAATGAGGCGTTCATCTGACCTTAAAGCTCCCCAGATTGTGATCTGATGTTATCTGTGGGAACAATGACCCTACCCCACAATTTATAGGGCCAAAGGATCTAGTGTCACCACCCAAGCTGCCCAGAATACCAGTTCATTTTTGTCCACATCCTAACTGGTTAAATCTCTTTTGGTGGCATTGGCACAAAGAGGATTTTTTTACTATAAGACAGGTGGTCATATTGGTTAGGGTGATTGGTGTACATACAGTAGCATGTGTCTATAACCATGCATATGAAACAATATGTTGTTCTAATAGGGACTGCATGATGTTGGGTTATCCTATTGTAAAAACTGAGAAGGCACAGACAAGCTGCGGGATCTGATGCGGATGAAAAAAGACAGTAGGTGAAGCAGAGCGGATAAAAAAGTGGCAGCGGAGAAAAAACCTGTCATATTCAGATGTCACCATCCTGTGACAATAACTCATTGGCACGTCACACTCAATCAGCCATTTGCACTTTTGGTATATAAAAAACCCTTTAAACTGCAATTCAGTGGCTCCGGGACATGCTTTTGTCTTCATGTCAGTTTTTTTCTGCTTTGGCTTTTGAAGGAAAAAAGGTCATTAGCTTATCCACAAACAACAGGTGGCAGCAGGTGTCAGTGTTATCGCCTTTATTTTCTGCTCAAACTGAAGAGGCCCTCACCACAGTAAATCGCAAAAAGTCTCATTTCTTTTAAAGTACTGAGTATCAGGCTTCTTTTTTCAAGAGTCAGTCATCTGGTTTGAAATGATGAAACATGTTAAAATATGTCAGAGACTCTGAATACAGAAGCCTTATCTTCTGTCCCCATTTCCCCCCTTTTATTTCATCCACTCTTTAATATATTGGCTTTTTCCTTCCATAACTTTATTTCCTTTGGTCTCCAAGGGGACCCATAACATTTGTATGAACCTTGTGGAGCTGTCTTGACAGCTAAGCAATTATGTTTGATAATGCTGATGCAGGTAGAAACCTCATCCTATCTGGCCTTGACACTGTTAGGGAAAACATGATGATGCTCTGCAACTGTAACTCATATCAACAGAACCACATCAAAGTGACACAATTTAGAGAAAGACAAGTTTATGTAATGTTAAGGTTGTTTACAAGTCACCTTTGCAGTCTTTAGAGGGTGTAATGTTAAAGATATTCAATACTTTGATGTATTTATACATATGCCATCGTGTGCAAAAAAATGTGTTGAGATGAAACTTGCCAACACTGTGAAACAGAAGGGTTTAGTTTGGACTTTACATTACTTTATTGCCTCTTCAAACAATCTTTGAAGTGGATTATATGCCTGCGATGTTTGCACCAAAAGCCAGAAAAAGAAAACAAAGAAGATAAGTGTAATAACCTGTTTTATTTTTGTTTGTTTTTTTTAAATATGTGCATAAAGCAGTGGTGATGTGGTTTTGATAGTGATACTTACACCAGGAGGCTGGTCCTTGGAGAACATTCCCCAGGTATGATAGTTGAGATCATGTTTATAGGTGGGATGCTCTGTTTCTCCAAAGCCATAGACAAAGTGAGATGACAGACGAGTTGACACCTGGATGAACATGTCTGAGAAGGTAAAACCTGGCAAAGCGGAGTCCCAGCTGAGAAAAGTGACAGAGGTTTAAATCAGTGAGAAAGATGGGGGTAGAAGGAATCATTGTCTTGTTTACATTTTTCTTTGTCTTTTTTTTAACCTTTTTACTAATTTTCTTTTCTTTTAATCTTATGTCAGAATTTATGGCTTGTTCATCTGGGCATCATAGAGAATGAGCACATCACGGTGTGTAATAGAGAAATATTGACCTTAGTGACCTGTTTTGAGTTTGTTTTTGTTATTGACTCCAGCTAAATTTTAGCAGAAGAGAAAGAAAACTATATATCTATCTATCATCATTGTTTAATATTCAATACAAATATTTCCTACCAATAACATATTTAAATAATGTTTTTTTTTATTTAATTAGCTTGTTTTATTAAAAAAATCATTTTAATATTTGCTTATATATTTTGAATGCACACTACTTACCCTATTATAAAAAAAAATATATTATAAAACACACACCTTCATTAAATAAATTATAATTTAGAAAAAGACAGCAATTTAATACTCCAGAACCTTTTGTATCATAAAAAATACTCACATCTTTGTTCCTGTGGTTTTCCTGATGACCTGGATGCCAAATGGGTTTTGGCTAACAGAGACCTTGTAAAGCCTCTTGTTCTCATTAGTCTCGGGAGTAGCAGGAACTGACAGTGGCACTGGTACTTCATAACGATCACTGGTTGGGTCCCAGATCTGGATATTGGGGAGATTGTTAGTGTATCAGCTGTATGTTTGTGTGTATGCCTTACTAAGGACGGGTGTGCAGGAGAGTTTTCATTTTATGCTTTTTTTTTTTTTATTTATATTTTTTGGAAGAAATAAATAATAAAATAAAATAATAGACAGAACATATGTGCAAGTCAAAATGAGACAAGATTCACTTGAATGCATGCAAAAAAATTGCAGACATACACACACACACCTTAAATTGGAACATGTCACTTGTATGATAGCGAATTTCAACACGTAGATTGTCAATATCTGGTGACTGTGGACGACCACTACTTCTGTATTTCCTGTTCCGAGTGATATCAACTGTTATGCCAGAATCGGTTTCTTGGACAGCTGTTAGTGCATAGCCGTAGTCTTTTGGATAAAAGCACCATGGAACACCTTCAATGTTACTCATCTGACAGAAAAGAAAAAGAAAGATGGAGATTTTCACTGCATGGATTTCTGTATATTTACATGTAAACATAATCAATAAGTATTCCCCACCTGCCAGATGCAGCCTCTGGCCTTGCATTTGGCTTCATCCGAATGCTCCCCTGGATAGCAGTCAAAGCGTTGGTATTCTTCAGCATCCATATCCCACTGCAACACATACGTCTCCCCAAGGTTTAAGGAGAGGCCATGCAGGAACAGCACCTGTGCATAGGACAAAGTTTAAGGGAGGTTTACCAAGTACTGCTGTTATCATTAACACAAAGAGGCAAGTCTGAAAACCTTTTTCAAAGTATCTATCTCCACATGTACAGTAAGTAGGCAGAGACATGCCTCCTCTAGCCCGACTGCGGACTTGACATGTTCTGTCAATAAAAAGGCAGCTGTTAATCTCCTATGTGAGTCATTCTGAGCTCAGTCACTCAGTCACCATCTGATGAATCCTCTGCTGTGTGTAGACTTCTCTGATCTGTCAGTTTTCAGTGAATCCTTTCATTTTGAAATTATGCTTCACTGATTCTGTTATGTTAAATGCATCATGCGGGACACACAAGTGCACAAGATGTTATATTTAGAAAGAAGAAAAGGGTAAAGAGATAGAGTAAAGAGGCAGGCATGCACAGGGGGTATACACAAAGAAACTGAAGATGGAGGAAGAAAGTTAAAGAAAAGAAAGAAGGAATAAAAAGTGGAGCGTAGACTGTAAGTGATGTACTTCATCCACTTTAAAAAATATAGAGGGAGTGAGGTTATACAGTAAGCAGGAGATATTTATTTGGGAATCCAGAAAGAATATAAAACACCGGCTGTGAATGTGACTCAGATATTGTAAAGTTCTCTTCTATTTGAGTCCATATGTGTCTAATGATTCTTGGCAGCTGTGAGCTCTATTCAAGGCCCAGACTGGCCATACAAAGACTGATGGTCATGACAAGCCACGGTTTAAGTTTAACAGCACATTTACCCTTCACCCCCAGGAAATGATTACCACAGAGAGTCATTTGATAAACGTACGCTTGTGTGAGTGACCAGAGAGACCTTGAGGATCTATACAAGTGTATCTGTGGCCACATACACATGAGCATGTGTGAACACACATGAATACACAAAGCAAATCTCTACAGCAGTACTTCACTGGGCCTCTTGACACTTTATAGACTTTTGGCTTCTGCACATAACCAGAAGTGCTCGCTGTAAAATCATTACTCATACTCATTCTTGTTTCACCTCTTTTTTCTTTGCTTTACCTCACCAACTCGAACTCACACATAGCTTTTATGATCCGACCTAATGTAAATTGTTATCATTTCTTACACTTAGGTATAACCTTGAAATGCTCAGCAATGGTTTAATTCCAGTTTTTATTGTTACAAATGACAGAACTCTGGTTGCTGTAGAATTCCTCCTGTATGTGTCTCTCCTGCAAGAGTGCGGCAGATGAAGCAGATGAAAATGTGTATTTTCCGTGTATAGTGTCTGATATAAAATTTATTTAAACTATCAATATATCATACAAAATACAGACAATGTGATGCCTGATATGAAACAGCATGTTTTAACATTGACATTGCAAACTTGTTAGAAAACAGTTGTTTGTTTATCCATCGAGCAGACACTGATTCAACATGGGGCATTAACATTTATTCTGAGTCATATCCCTGGATGAATAATGAATGTGGTGAGTATGCAGTGGGTTTATCAGATATTTTCTGCCATATAAAAAAAAAAGCTGATCTATGTCACATGCTTTTTTAATTTGCCAGGGACCAAGTACAAGAACATCAATCTCATTAAAGAATTGCATTTCCATCTGTAGTGTCAGGACAAGTGAACACAAAATAAATATACAATACAAAATAATCCATATAACAATGATGAAGATAAATTAATTATGCATATGGCTTTAAAACTAAGGGGAGAATCTGGAACAAGTATTCTTCACATGCAAAAACTTTCCATACATTGTTGTGGCATATCATTGGAAATGAGGAATATGAATATGAAATAGTGGTTACATTTCTTTTTTGGGATTTGAAAATGTGTTTTTACCTCTTTAGCTCCATCGTGGAATACGTTGGTGTTCGGCAGCACAGTAGTAGAGTCTGGCTGATTTCCACCGGTAGTATGAGTCACAGAGACGGATTTGGGAGGATGAGGCACTCCAAGGACAGTGATATTCTCAAACACAAGATTGTTTGGGTCACTATAGCCAGCATGGGTCACCTGCATCGTCAGTACTCCCTACAAGGCAGAATACACACAATCACATTCTTCATTTTGTGGCATTTAAGACAATTAAAGCTGGTAAACTTACTCCTACTAAAGATACATTCTGACATAAAGATTTCACTTTTTTTAACTGGTTTTGTTCATTTGAAGTAATTATATTGCTAGTCAATACAACCCACAGCTAACATCAAGTATTCTTGGAATGAAGCAGGGTTATAAAATCTACATATTTAACCATCAAACTGTTAGAATAGATTTTTCATTTGTAACCCCCCCTTTTGCATAATAATATGACATGGAAAACATTGGGTGCATACATTAAACATGCAATCCTCACTTCAGTGTGAAGCAGCAACTCAGAATACTTGATCTGACTATGCTTAAGCAGTACAATATGGATCAATCAAGCTTGGTGATCTGGACTGGGAAAGTAAAAGGCCCTGAATGGTTTTTAACTTTGAACTGGAGCTCAGATCAGATGGAATATGTGGGCTCCATTTGAAGACATGGCATCAGGGAAACTTACATAGGTAACAGAGAACTTGTAGTGGACATAGTTGCCATTTTTAACTGTCTCTGTGAAAGAAAGAAATGACAAAGGTGTTAATGTTTGTCATTCATGGTTAAGTCACAGAGCAGCTGACTGACAGTGTTTAAACCTTCTTATTGACTTCTGCAATTCTTCCAAATACATGGCTCCAAAACAATGAAGGGAACACTTAAACAACACATCTAAGATCTTGAGGAGTGAAATATTCCAAATGAAAATCTTTATTATTTACATAGTGGAAGGTGTTGAGAACAGATTAAAAGTAGAATGATCAATGGAAATCAAAATCATGAACCCATGGAGGTCTGGATTCAGAATCATACTCAAAATATCAGATCACAGGCCAACCCAACTTCTGTGTAAATTCCTCAAGACTATTCAAAATGAGTTTCATTAGTATGTGCACCCTCCAAGTGTCTGTATACACTGCCTACAACATCTGGCCATGATCCTGACAGATGTTCTCCTAAAGGAATCTTCTCCCAGTCATGAATCAGGGCATCAGTCAACGCGTGGACAGTCTGTGGTGTGATGTGGTGGTGAAGGATGAAACAAGACATAATTTCTCAGAGGTGCTTCATCAGATTCAGTTCTGGTGAACGTGCAGGCCAGTCCATAGCATCAATGCTTTTGTCATGCAGGAACTGCTGACAGACTCCAGGCACATGAGGCTGAGCATTGTCATGCATCAGAAAGAACCCAGGTCTGTTGCAGCATATGGTTTGACAATGGGTCTGAAGATCTCATCCTGGTACCTGATTGCAGTCAGGGTGCCTCTGGCTAGCACATGGAGGCCTGTGCGGCCCTCCGAGGATATGCCTCCTCAGACCATCACTAACCCACTGCCAAACCAGTCATGCTGGAGGATGTTGCAGGCAGCAGAACGTTCTCCAAACTCCCTGACATCTGTCATTTGTGCTTAAGGTGAACCTGCTCCCATCCACAAAGAACACAAGGAGCCAATGGTAGATTTGCCAATCCTGGTGTTTTCTTGAAAAACCCAATTGGGCTGGATGGTGTTGGGCTGTGAGCACAGGCCCCAATTGTGGACGTTTGGCCCTCATACCACCCTCATGGAGTCTGTTTCTGACAGTTTGAGCAGAAACATACACATTAGTGGCCTGCAGGAGGGGATTTTGTAGGGCTCTGGCAGTGCTCCTCCTGTTCCTCCTCACACAAAGGAGCAGATAGTGGTCCTGCTGCTAGGTTGTTGTCCTCCCCCCCATGTATCCTGGTATACTGGCCCATTTCTTAATATTTCCTCTATGCTCTTGACACTGTGCTGTGAAAAAATGCAAACCATCCTGGATGAGCTGTACTACCTGAGCAACTTATGTGAGTTGCAGACACAGCCTCATGTTACCTCTAGTGGTGAGGGCACTGGCTAAATGCCAACCTGACCAAACACAGTGTAGATAAGTGATTCCATGACATGATCATTTTATCAGTGTTAATTATTATTATTGTCTCACCTACAACTACATTTGCACAAAATGAGAAAAAGCTGTAATACCTCGTGAATCCCCATCATCCCAGAAGAGCTCCCCAGCTGCCTGGTTGTTGTCATCAAGAGCAACAATCAAACCCATGGGGTTACGCCGACTAAAGAAGAGCAGATAAAAAAAGTTGAAACACAACAGGGACATGTAATTACACACCATGCATACCTCGGCAATCAAATGCTACGCTAAATTTGTGATGCTTGTTCATGCTTATGAGAATATGTAGTGTACCTGTATGTTGTGGTGACCTCAGGTCTCTGTGTGGGGAGGACTGCTCCACCTCTAATATGTAAGCCAAGCTTGTCACCTGGTAGATACATATCAACATGCTTCCTGCGGTCTGCTAACCGTTCCATCTGATTGGTTGGACAATAGAATACATTCAGTCACCAAAAACAAGACAAGGGAAACAATCTCTGTGATGCCCCTCAAGGTAAGGAGAGTACTCATAACTTTGTACAAGCCAGAGCTGGAAAATACAGACTTCAGGCGAGTGCGAAACTGCAGCCTCTACATCACATTCTTCTGAGGTGCCACAGAAACACAGGGCATACCTGTGTTTGCCGCTGGCATGAATAAATCTGGATCTGTGTGGTTCTGTAGACCTTGTGGGGTATTTGTAGAACTACTTAACTTTGCAGTACACAGAGAACTCTACCAACAGCTGTTAATGATGACTTTTAGCCTTAGTTGCATTTTTTTTCTTTTTTGCAGACCTAACACTAGATATTTCATTAATTCTTACAGAAACCTTAACCTTTGAAGAATGCTCAATGTCCATTTGATTTAATTGAATCTATCCTCATTTGATTTTTTTTTTCAATTGGCATATTTCTTTTTAAATGTCAGTTTGCATTAGCATAAAAATCAGCTACTAAACATATGTATTGGTACTAAACATATACATACTTTGTATGGTAATCACAGTTTCTTTTGACAACATACAGTTGCATTTATATGTGAGACAATTA
>JAOXYM010000009.1:23273272-23283387 GCA_028567055.1 Leptatherina wallacei | reverse complement strand
TTATGTCTCATCTAACCGACCAACTCTCAACCTCCCCTAAAACCACTCTTTAAACCTGTCGTCAATCTCAAACTGATCAATCTGTCTCTGTTCAAGAAGTAGTCTTAAATAATAAACTGCTGCTGTCAAAGTTACTGAGCTGACAATACTATTAAGATTTATTTGCATATTTGTGAGTTTATAGTACAAGCAAGACCAGTTTGTAAGCTCAGCTTGCTGCACTTCCATATCACATGATGGAGATGGTGAACATGTAGCTGATCTGCTCCCTGTGGCTGCTTCTACAAGGGATAGACATGCTGCCTCACTTACTTGCAACTGTAACAATAATTCTGTTAATGTCTTGGCTAAAGTAATCCTCTGATGTTTTATGAGCTGTCTCTCACTTGCCTTTCATGTCACTTTTGGACAAGGAGACAAAGTTGATTGAGTTGATCAAACTGTTTGCACTTTTCAGAGGGAATATTGTTCTAAAAACATGAAGCTTGCTGCTGCCACAGTATATCCCAGTGTACTAGCTGCCCCCCTAAACCTCAGCCTAATTTTGGAAAATAGGATTTATCACATATAACATTATGAGTAATTCTGAAAGACATTCAAAACTGTTAACAGCATAAATTGAAGTGACAGAGCCACTTGAAGCTGATATTCAATGTGTTATTTTTAACATTATAATGAAGCAATCATTGTCTGTGCCATTCTGTGTTCATTAAGAAGAGCAGAAAAAGGTTTCCTTGGCTTTCTCTCTCTGTGCCCCCAACAATCATTTCTCAGAGGATCCTGATGGCACACAGTTAATTTCTCATTCCCTGAAGACTGAATCCACAGACCAGTCTAAAACATCCTTTCTCCATCTCTTCTCATTTTCCTTTATCCTAGTTCATTCTCCATACCTTGTTATTCTCTCTTGTGATGCTCTAATTTTTTTTTTTATACCATTTTCATCCACTCTCACTACTGGTGTTTGTGTGTGTGTGATTTTATGCTATGCAATATTGGTCTGTGTGGGGTGGAGTTAGAGGAACAACTATAAGCAATTTCAGATCCTATCTGACCCTCATTGTCTTCCTTAAGGAGGGCCTCTTTAGGCTTGTCTTTTCTTCCTCTACTTAGTCTCACTGTCCAATCCCAACATAATCCTAATTCTTTCCAAATTGCAATTTTCATCCATTCCTTTTTTCCTCTCTCACCATGTTATGTGATGTTTGTTCTTTCCTTGCACCATTTTTGTTCAACTCTAATCCCATATGTTTCCTCTCGACATCTTTGTTTTTTTTCTATTTTTTCTTTGTTTTCATGGTAATTTTCACAACCATCAGTACTCTCCCACTCTTCCATCCTCCTACCCAGATAATCACAGGGGACCACCGAGGACAAGGGGCCAGCAGCAAGACAGCCAATCTAATCGTTCATATGATCAGTGGGTGCTTTACATCGCCACTGCGACGCCCAAATAAAGTCCCAAAGGAGCTCGGCACCTCTTTTATCTCTCTGTCAGGAAGATAGTCTCTTTCCTCTCTTCCTTGTCCCTTCTCTCACTCTATCTTTGTCCTCACTCTTACTCTGCCGTTCCAGTCTCTCAGTCTCAAACAAAGAACTTGAGGCAAAGACTTTCATGTGAAACACGCTTGTCGTCTATGTGGTCAGGGCTGAGCTCCTTTGCAGAAGTTTGCATTTATGTAAACAATTAATTAGTCACACCTGAATGATCCAGTATTGATAATTATCAATCGATCAAACTTCATTTTTAAAGCACTTTTTATACAAAACAAATTGCAGTGCAAAGTGCTTTAAATTAAAAACAATAACGACAACAAAATAATTAAAAAACTATGCCATAAATGAGTTGCATTGAGCTTCCTACACTACATTTTATTTGGTTTGCTGCACCTAACCCTAACCCATAAGTTCATTTTGTTCATTTTGTCTTTTTGTCTCTAATTTGGACTGTTCATCCATCTGTGACTACAAAATGAGATTACTGATTGACTGTGATGGCAGCATAAGATGTCCTTATGTTTAGAATATGAAACTGTATTGTTCTCAACTTGTTTGCCAAAGGTTAATTGCGATGTAAATCAGATGGTTGGTAGTGCAACCAAATAGGAATAATCTGTTAAAATTGTCCAGAAGTTTGAGCATTACAAACTCAGGTCCAGAAGGGCCACCGCCCTGCAGGTTTTAGATGTTTCCCTAAAACCTGAATCACATTAACTGGTATTGTGGAAAACAGGGACTTGGATCCATTTCATTTGAATCAGATGTGTTGGAAAAGGGAAGCACCTATAACTCATTGGCTGCCAGCATTAAACGTGTCTTTCATTGATCATAGCACTCTCCTTCACCGAAGCCCTGCAACACATACTTTGCTTTGCCAGAGTGTCCTGCTGTCCCCACCCTTGGTTAAAAACCGTAAAAGACATATTTTGCCATCTTTGGCAGTGAATAATCCGATTTGAAAATATGTCAAAATATGTCAAAAGACGTCTTTGGCAGACAATGAGATAACCTGCAGCAGACCTCGAGGACCGGATTCTAAGAGCACTTTTATACAGTCAAAGAATATGGGAGATTAAAATCTGGTACTAAAAGTTAAACTAACATTAGGTATGAGTTTCTTTGTTAACCATATTGTATAAAAAGAAAACTTTCAGAAAATGTCCCATATCCAAGAAACAACTTTCCAGAAAGGTTCCAGGAACCAGAATTTGTTAGCCGGTTCAAGGGCATTTGTTTAATGCAAATGATTTTGAACTTAAATATGTTATTTCTTAATACGTTATAATGTTCTCTCCGTCTAAGCGAGGTAGTGAAACAATAAACTATTGACTTACTGAAGTGAAAAAAAATTATATTTGCATTCCATGTCAGACACCGTTACATGGTCATTATAACATGCAAAAGGTTGTTATTTATGACTGTGCACTTTACTTAAAAAACCTTGAAAAAGGCAGCTGGAAAAGATTGTTCTGTCATTTTTCAAATAACACGTTATAATGGCAATTAAAACTGAAAGAGATTTTGTAATGGCCTCTGTGAGTATATCATTTAATGTCCAACAACACTCCATGTCCAGATCAAGTTATCAAAATTAAATCGGTAATTCATTTGCTAAATAAGAAATGGGAATAATGAAGACTATTCTTACCGTCTCATAGTTGTACCACACTGCATCTGGTATATACACCCGCACTGTGTCCACACCCTGCAAAAAAACAAGGATAAAAAAGTTTATCCGTGTGTCGTTGAAATGTCTGCCTTCACCATTAAATCTTACATTAAATGCTCTCAGGTTTTGGAGTTGACATCAAAATGTGTCAGCTTCCTGTTTAGTGAAAAAGCACGGCTGAGTTTGATTTGTGTTTGAGGTCAACAATACATGCTGCAGCTCACTGTACCAATCCTGACACTTAAATCTTACCAGGCTGAACATGAGGAGACAAGCTATAATACACAACAAAAGGAAGTGTAAATAGTTCCTGCTGCTATAAATCACTAACCTCATGGTAAAGAAGAAAGATAAGATTTCCCATCTCGAAAAGCTTTTTGAAAACTGCCTATCATCTAATATAAAGTTTTCTACAAAGCCCTTGTGACATTTCATCTACAGTGCTATGATGCAACAGATGATGGAAAAGACAGCACCAAGAGACGACTGATAGGTGACAGCCTTTGATGGCTTAAGGTGGTGGACAGACAGGGGCAATCAATAGATGTGCGCCAAGCCTTTGATAGCATTGTCACTTCTCTGTGCTTTTTGACAGTGCAGAACAGAGTGAGGGAGGAAGATAAACGCGGAGGGCACAGCAAAGAAAGAGCAAACTGCGTGTCCTTCTATAAAAAATACCAAATTGTGAAATATTCTGTGTCAACTGTACGGGCCATGGCACACCTGTCATGGCACTAGCATCTCCCTTTGTATGTCTCTCACACTTTCCACTTGCATGCTTTTTGTTTTGTTTTGTTGTTGCTCTTCAAGTATTTTCATTAGGCCAATGAAGGGCAGGTGAAGAGGACATGTAAAATAAAGACATTCATAACAAATGTTATGAAGCATTTCTTTAAAAAACTAAACAAAAACAAAAAACTAATATGTTCCTCAAAAAATTTATTAATCCTGTCTCTAAAAGGCATCCTTCCAGAGACCCTGCATCTGCTGAACTAGCTACTAGGCAAGTAATAAGCAAATTTGCAATGTGATGATCTTGACAAACGGGGAAAGAAAAATGTGGACCAGAAATGTGAAAGCAAAATCAATCAATATGAAAAAAATGACTAATTTTAGTGTAAACTGCTTGGTATTGTTACAGACCAAATACACAGAAACAGACAGACTATTTTACTAAATAAAAAGGAATTACCAAAAATTCATTTTCACAGAGTTGAAAAATAAACTCCCACAAAAGTATAAGTTGAACACTTTTGAAGTGGGAAATGTGATTAAGACAAATTGCCATAATGATCTAATAACCAAATTAAAGGACTTAAAGACCCCTTTGGGGCCACATTTGCATTTTGACGCAGCTCACCTGTCAAAACTGCTGCACAGCCCATAGACTGACAGCCTGGGGAAATGAATGTTTCATCTATACCTCGTTTTCTGGTGTCTGATTTGCTAGCAGTGCCTATCATTCACCTCACTAACTAGTGGGAAGGGACTACAGGACCTAGCATGGCTGCTAACTGTAATTGAGAAGGACAAGACATAGGCTTAAATCTTCATTTAGAGCCGCAGAGCTCAGTTAGCCAAAAGGTAAGATTTGATCAGGTGGGCCAAAGATTCATTCTGGCAGAATGATCAGATGGTAGTGTGGGTAGATGACACGGGCAGAGAAAGCTACAGATATAAAGTGTAAGAGGGAGTTAAAGAGCGATTTGATGCAATGGAATGCGATCACAAGAGTGAGCTGAGAGCAGCTGATTAAGAGAATTCAGATGGGAGCCAATGCTTGATGAAAGGATGAGCAAGTGAGAAGAGTGAGTGATCGACATGAGGACAGAGGGAAAGTATGGTTGAAGACCAGAGGGGATTGGAGAGAGAGAGAGAGTGCAGAAGATCCTCTTAGTTTATCATAGAGATCAAGGTTAAAGCATCGACTGATCTGAATGATAGAGACAGAGCATCATTAGAGAAATGGATAAAGTAGGCAGACAGAGCAGTAAATAGAGAAATAAGGAGAGATAGGAATAACAAAAAAAGCCTTACACCTGTGTTACATACAGTGGGTCCTTATCCTGAATTAAACCACAACCCCACAAGATTGATCTAGATTTTGATGGCAGCAACAGTTCTTAAAAACATTTGGGACATGAGGAATAAAAGCCTGAAGAAGAATGACACTATGAAGAAAAAGGTAGAGGAACAGGTTGCACCTAACTGGGTTAAATGGAAAAATGTCAGTAGAATGATTGGGCATAAAAGAAAGGACCTTAGAAAGGCAGAGTCTCTCAGAAGGAAGTATTGGCAGAGGTTCAGCAACATATTTGTGTGACAATTTAGAATAATATTCCTCAGCTTAATATTGTGAAGACAGACTATTCTAGAGTACATCATCAGACAATTCAGGAAACACCTGGAGCAAAAATTAAGTATTGGATGTCTGTCATTTTCAAGCCAATTTCAAATGGTGTATACATGTGTAGGTAATTGAAAGGCAGACTGAGTAAAATATATATTCATTTGTCAAGTGCCGCCCACGGGACATCTGGTACCAACAGGTTAAAGAGGATGCAAAATGCAGGTTAAAGTACTCTTGTACAATGAAAAATCCATATGTTGACATAATATAAACTAGGGTGACCAAACATCACCCTCTTTTCCCCAAACATGTCTTCTTTTTGAGAACTAAAATAATGTGTCCAGGCAGAATTTCAAAATCGTCCAGGATTTTGCTCTCTCTCAGCCTCGAATATGCTTACAATGAATTTCCACTACATTTAATTCCCCTCATTTGCTTATTAATGTTATCCACTCTTTCAGACAACAAGCAGCAGGAAAGGGAGGGGGAGAAGAGGGTGCAGCAGCACAGAGAGACAAGAGTTACCTAGTAATGACGTCACCTACTCTGGGCCGCTCAGAATTTTGAGACAACTGGAATGCACCGTAATTCTGTGTTTGTGTGAAACTGCTGAGAAAGTGTGCGTAACTCTCCCTCCTCATTTAGTCTTGGATGGGCTTTACACCCATTGGGGATGCAAAGCCATTCAGACCTTTCCCAGTGAGAGGTTTCAACTCCTTCATTTTTTCTGCAGTTTTGCACAGCAGTGTGCTGGAAGCTCACATCAGTTCTGCATAAAGACATAGGTTTCTTATTTTATTTTCCTATGCGTTTGTGTATAATATATATATATATATATATATATATATATATATATATATATATATATATATATAAACTGAACAGAAAGACACTTGGTTAAAGTTTATTGTCTCCACCTCACTGAAAATAGACTGAATGCCATGGCATTTTTTTCTCCACCCAATTAGGTCCAGTCAGTATCCAATCTTTGCCCCAAAAACAAAAACAAAGTTGTTTTATGTAGAACTTAGCACACACTAAAGCAGGGATCTTCAATCCTGGTCCTCGAGGGCCAGTGTCCCGCAGGTTTTCATAGTGTCCCTGTTGCAACACACCTGACTCAAATTAATAGGTAATTAGCAGACTTAAGCAGAACTTGTTTGAGTTTGAGTCACGCGTGTTGCAGCAGGGACACTTCAAAAACTTGCAGGATACCGGCTCTCAAGGACCAGGATTGAAGATCCCTGCACTAAAGTGTCTTTCTTTTTCACCACCTCGAACTTGGTCACCCTAATGTTGACAGATGATAGACTTCTCTGTGCCAAAGCTCTATAAAATGGACTGAGGCTGTTCTGTGGTCAAACAAATGAAAAATTTGTAATGTTTTGGGAAATCATGGCCATCACATCATCAAGAGTAAAGATGAGGAGTTCAGCTCAAAGCCTGTATCCTGCGATGCATAGCAGTGCATTAAGTGCCTCATTGGACCAATAACTTATAAATCTGGAAGATGAGAATGCCTGAAGGTAAATGCAGTTGTTAGAGTAATATACTGTATTCTCCCATCCAAGTGACACCTTTTTCAAGGAAGGTCTTGTCCAATTCAGCTAAACAATGATAAACCTCTTATTGCATCTATAGCAACAGCTATAGTATGAGTGCCTGGCCGCTGGACTTCTCAGCTTGTAGTCTAGGCCTTTTACTGACTTAACGTATTTGCCATATCACAAAACATTAAATGAATAAATAAATTAATGTGGTATGAATAACATGGTACACTATGCTGATAATTTGGAATATCATGGCATACGATTTACCATAAAACTTTGAGGAAGAACTGCTCTGCTTAATTAATTGTTTGTTCAAATCAAGGACTCGTGGATGCCCCCCGTCCCCGTCCCCGTCCTCACAGTTGCCAACAGTGTCACCCTCTGACAAGGGCAACATGGTAAGCAAATGTTTAATCTATTTCCTGAATAAGTTTATCTAACGTACTGGAAATACATTCAGTACATGTCCTCATGATCATAAGCAAGGTCATAAGCTTCCTCCTTGGACATGAACTGCTATATTTCTCTGTACTCAATATCAGGACACACTGATGGAAAGCAATTAATTTTCAAAAGAAGTTAAATTAGTGGTTCATCATAACTGATATTAGAAGCCAATATATTCCCTGAAAATGGATTTCTGTTTATCCTATCCTTTCAACTGTGAAGACACTAGTAGATGCAGCTTTGTTCATTCATGAAAATTACATTCTACCCTGTCACCTTATGTTTCCTCCTTTTTGTTGCATGAAGTCTGGCTCAAACTCTGAAGTACTGCAAGTAAAAATCTCCCCACTTTTTGTACTGGAAAGTTCTCCAAATCACACTGATTAAAGTTATTTCATCGTCAGCCTCAAAATGAATCCAATTTGCTTTTCACCATTTTATAATTCACAAGAGACCAAACCAAATTGCTTATTATGCAAGCCACTTTGACATGAACGCAATCACTGTATATGCATATACATTTACCATATATATGTGCACGTACAAGCACATACATTTACATATGCACAAAGTTGCATTTGCACACATGCACATGCACACCCTAAAACAAACACACACAAACACTTGCATACACACTTCTATCTGCACTTCTAATCTGCCAGTAATGAGGTCAGTGCTCTCATTAGAGCTGAGAGAAAAGAGGGAGGATTTGAAAGAGAGAAGTGAGAGGGATGAGAGGAGGGAAAGGCAACAAAGAAAATCCCATGTCATGTTTTCCCAGTGGAGGTCAGGGTGTGTGTTTGAGTATCATCTCGTCTGCAAAGATACATTTTCTCTTGTTCTATAACTACATGTACTTTATATGATAGATTCTGTAACTATACTTGATTTAAGGCATGTAAGTATATTTTGAGTGAGCATGGGCATGCAACCTGAAATGTAACACATTAAATACTAGCAAAAGTAAAGAATTTTGTGTTAGCTGACCGGCTCTAGAACAGGTGTGATGAGCAAGTGTTTTCCCCAGAGGAATTGACGGTCCAAATCCCAGGTGGCACTATCAGAGTAGAACCTTAGGAGAGACAAAGAACAGCATGGAGTCATGTGTACAGTCATTATCATCTATCACAGTTAAAATGTTTATATTCACTGTGTAAAACTCAACTGGAAACCTCAAGCATGTGCTTTAATGCTGAATATGATCATACACTTCATGTATATAAGCTGTGTATGTCATAACTGATTACTCAGTAATCTAACTTGCTCATGTAACAAACAATAGATTTGGCTTGCAAGGAGAAGCCTTACATGTAACATACTTTTAGACTCTTTTTACTGTCATAAAATTATGCCTTATGATGCCTTTCTTTAAATCTACATATGTTCTGTAATTCTATAAAAGATCTAGTCACAGCAAATATTCCAGGACAGAGCAGTTTTTAACAACACCTTTGCAAACAGTTGCACTTCTGCCACATTTACTTACCGCTAGTCTCCTTGCCTGAGTCCATTCAGAAAAAAACCTGATGGCATTCAGGTGAAATTGAGACAGGCTTGTTGCACATATTAAAATGGGTGAAACACTCACCAGTGACTCACTAGTTTTAAAGCTTTGAAAGTACTCTTTAGTAATGCTCAATAAGCAGGGGGCAATCATTTTGATTTGGGGATTAGCTCTCCACATATTCCTCATTGCTGCTACCAAGCCCTGTAACCATTTCCTAGATATGGACAATTTTCTCGATGTTAAGTGTCTCAGACTGATATGAAGCGTGGTATCATTTTAGAGCCATCTGAAATTGTGCTTGCAGTAGCTGATGTTAACTGTTTGCAATATCCTTTACAATAAACAGCTTGTTCAAAGCCATGAAGGTGATACGATTCCATCATGTTTAGGCAGGAACTAAGCTGAGTGGTCTATGTACCCTTTAACATTATCATTTTTGCTCTCATGATCTTTCTTAACCCAGTGTATGTGTCACACCTCCTTTCACCACAAACTTCTTCTCATGTTGTATTTTGAATATTTCATTATCATTAATGAACACTACATAGTTTACCAAACAACAATGCAATGACATTGGTTATACACATGCTTGGAGCCAATGTTGCTTTGTAATGTCCTGGGACTGAGAAACCACACTTCACAACGTTTTTTTTTGTTCCCTAGCCGGGGCATCACATGACAGCTGTGTTTTGCTTTACGGCACAATGTCAAACACCAACTGGATATTAACACATTGGCCTTTTTGAATGCACACTATGGCTGATTCAGCAAAGAACCCAAGGAGACCTTATTGGAGGAAGTAAGGAAAAGAAAAAGGAGAAACATTGGACTGACTTTTACTGGCTTGAGAGAGCTCAGAGAAGAGACAGGATGCTGAATTAGCCTTTGTTAGCAGAGCGCCAAAGTGTGAAAAAGTACCAAAGTGCTGCTTTAAGAAACACTGACAGTATTACATAAAGTAATTTTTTAATTGATTGCCCAGAATTATTAGATTGTTACTGTACTGATGCCATGACTTAAAGCGAGGGGGTCAGCAAAATCTGAGTATTTCAAATTAAAGTATGGCCCAGATGCTACATACTTGTAAAATTA
>JAOXYM010000009.1:23257799-23273172 GCA_028567055.1 Leptatherina wallacei | reverse complement strand
AACGTAAAAGGAAGAAAGCAGAACAGGACAAAGCTCGATGTAACTCAAGAGTTACCAGAGCGATGGCCTTGTCGTTCCTAAACAACGCAGTTGAAAAATCGGTAAATTAAAATCGAAATAACGCGACGTTGGAAGTAAATTTCGACTGATGACAAGGCACATCGATTTCAATTGATATAATTGATAAGTCCATGTGAAAAAAAAATCAAGTTACGCGAAGTGAACCCCTCGCTTTAACAGGAAAAGTGAGAGATAGAGTGAGGTTTAATTATGAGCATTTTTTTCTTTTGCTCTTCATCTAATATCTTGCTATCTCTTCTTAACCTCGTCTGATGTTCTGCATTTACTTTTTTGCACAATTTTCCCATATTGCAGCCCTTCTGGCTATATTTCTATTTGCTTCTTCCACTAATATTTCGATCTCCATTGGTTCAAATTTTGTTTTATGTTTGTGACTTTCTTGCTCTCCTTCTACACTCTCCACAGCCAATAAATTGCGTATGCTAAATCCTCATTTAAATAAGGCTGTTTGCGCCCATTATCAATTGCACAATCAATCATTGTTGATCACCTGCAAATCGTTGAAACACATCAGGCACGCAATTTTGCGCTCTCTATTGGTAATCTTAGTAAATCAGGGCCTAATGGTGCGTTCAGACCAAACGCAATGTCAGCGTCAAAAAAGGTCTTGACGCTGGTAAATCAGACGCTTGACATCCAGCATCAGAAACGTTTTTGATGCCCGAGACGCACGTCTGCACGACCCAGATGTTTTCCTTTGCAGAAAAGGCATCTATACATCATGACCCTGAGTCACTTTGATTGGTTGATGCCCCGTGTCGAGTGGAAAAAGTTCAGATTTTCAAACTCCGGTTCCGCCGCGTGTCGGACGCTCAAAATCTCAAAACGCGCCGAGCTTGACACTCAAAACGCGCCGCTAGAAGGCTCACCGCTCCTTGACGCGCATCGGCCATAGACTTTGCATGTAAACCTGACGCCAACATTGCGTTTTGTCTGAACGCACCATTAGACTTCAGGTATCAGATAATGTGTAAAAGTTAATGAAACCTACAAAAAATTTTGGATCCATTTTAGTAGTAGATTCAGCTGCTCAGCTGTGTCTCCATGATGCACATGAAGTTCTCAGCATAACATAGTTATCCATCTTCACCTCCCGGGAGAGTTTAAAAAAAAAAGATTTCTGTCTGATTTGCAGGCGGTTGAAGCCACACATTGTCCGATATTTGTTCTCTGCTCGTTGGAGTGTGCACACTTGTGCGTGCATGCACATGTGTGTGTGTGTGGCATCAGGGTAAAACTCCACTGTGTGTGCAGTATAGAAATCATGTAGAGAGAAATGATGCACTGTGGTGTAAATAAGATGAATGAAATCAGACTGTTTCATTTTTACCACAAGGACAAGCTATAAACTTATTCTAAAGGAAATATAACCTTCAGGCTTCTGTGTTTTGGCCACAGGTTGCATCTTGCAACAGGGAAGTGAAGTTGTTCATATCTCAACTTTAAGTCCTTTTTAGAATACAAAGCAGGTCATATCTAGATATCATAATCCTGAATCCCATAAAGAAAATCTATTTTTGCATGAATACTGAACAGAAGCTGAAATCAAAAGATTAAATCGCAATCACAATATTAGTCAGAATTTTTTTTCTTTTTTCCCATATCATTCAGGCCTAGTATTATATTCCTTTTAAACAATGACAGCTCAAAGAATGATGAAAAAGGATGCTTGTGTGAACTGGCACCATGAGAGAGTAAGAAAATGTTATGAATAACTTACTCATGCAAGACAGGACGTACAACAGTCTCCCCTGTGGTGTGAGCTTTGTAGAAGAGTGTGTAGAGGTAAGGCAGGAGAGTGTAACGTATCCTCAGGTAGTGTTTGGAGCTCTCCACAAGTGTTGAGCCAGCGCCATAATAGGCTGGATCCTGAGGCTGGAGAGAGAAAAACAGATTACAGGGATGTGGTTGATGAATGAGACAGGACAGCACAGAGAAAATAAAGATTTGTCTTTTATCTTGTGCGTTACAAGATGGGAAATAAATGGAAGCACAAAAGAAATAACTTGTTTGGATAAGCTACGGACGAAACTGGTTGGGAGTAATGAGTAAAACTGAGTGACCAGAAAACTGTGAAGACGGGAACTATTTCCTTAAGATTTTCAATCTATTTCTGATGAAAACAGTGACATGAACCCCATTTATAATCTAATGAAATAGAAATTAACTTCACATAAAACTAATCTAAACGTGGATTTAACAAAAAGAGAAAGAAACAGCGGTATGATTTAATTTCCATGATAGAAGCAAGTGAGAGGGTGATTAGCTGCTAACAGGCCATGCTTCTCTCATCTAGCTAATCATTTATGCCCTCGGCACCTTCGAGAGTCTGACAAGAACTCATGTGAGTGTGTCTGTGTGTGTTTGGTCTTGGTCGTGTGGGCATTTGATGAGTGCCATGATTAGGGAGAAGCAAAGGTCACATGTTAGCTGTCCTGTTTAGTGGAAATTGTACGTCAATTCATCATCATCCTGTCCCTATCCCCCAGCAGGTAGTAACCCCCCCCCCCCCCTTTTTCCTGAGTAGACATTGACACATACACATCTTCCCCTCCCCCAATCGCAGCACCAGTATTTTTCGCAGCAGTGATGAGCCTGGAAATGTCACTTGAAGAGTCTAGCATCAGTTTTCTTGGTGTTCAGTGCAAGAGACTGACTTTTCTTTAGCTGTTTGTGTCATCTCCAAAAATAGCTCAGCTTCAATATAAACACAGTTTTAGGCTCAGCCTGCACATTCTCTTGTCTCTCAGTGACATAAAGCCTTTGATCTGACATGTGACATTTATAGTGAGCTTGTTAACCATAAACGTAAGTGTTTTTCTACCTTCTTTCTAAAGCATTTTATTATAATATATACTGTTGAGACAAGTGAATCAGGGCTGTGTTGGACTAGGAAAAGTTTTAAATGATCCAACATATCTAACAAGGCATAACAAGTTTGTTAGGATCACTTTGCATCAGGAAGTTGATAATGGTTAAAAACAGTGAATGGTAAGTCTGCATTATATTTATATGACTTAAACAATTGTATTTTTTTAAACCCCTTAATTCAGAAAATGCCTTAATTTTGCATGATCTTTTCTTAAAAACAGAAAATTTTAAAAACATGCACATGCGGCAACTCTTGTGCCTTGGAAGCAATTCTATATTCCTAGCAGTCAATGCAACAATCCCCAAGGTTAAGCAGCACATAAACATCCTTTTAATTTTACCTTGTATTAAAAAAAAGAAAAGAAAAAATGGCTATCAATAATCGAGCCAGAGCTGGTTAATTTGTGACCACCATCTAGCTGGCTCCCAGCTGGAGTTGAGAAAATACCAGGTAGAGAGATAACTACCTACATGTTGCCTGTGGGGGCTTTTTGAGCTAAAACCATCATGACATTTTACAACATGCTGATCAAACAGTCACCATATGGCACATCAAATTATGGTAATTAAATATAATTTGGCATTACTGTTATATTTTACTTTAGCATGAAATCTCCACCTATTAAGGAATCAGGGAAGCTTTGTGTTTCTGTGTTCCATTTTACTTCAGGCTCAGTTGCTCCAGTCTTCACAGCAACTCACAGTCACAGTGTTAAACTCAAAATCAGAGGTCCCACTGCTCCCATTTTATAAAGCAATTGTACTACTGTTGGTGTGATGACAACTTCTATGGGAAAATAAACTTTATATTTTTAACCGCTCAGAGTTTATTGCACCCATATAGTGTTATGAAATGAAGGGTATACCCTGCAGCACTTTAGACCAAACAGTAGCTGCGTGATACATAAATCTTAAACTGACAGTCTAATATAAGAAGTGTAGGACAAAAAAGCCTTTACAGTACCTTGTAGCCCTGAGCGTTGTGGTTCCGACTGAAGGGATAGAAAGCCCCCACCTGCATCCAGCGACGACACAACTCTTCACTTGAGTCGTCAAAGAATCCACAGATGTCAGCCCCGATCTGAAACGCATGGGATCGACAGGTTGACCTTTCACAAGAACCCACAGCATATGTCTACCATTCTCCTTAATACTGCTGTATTGTGAGCATGAAGCATGAATGCCATTTGACAAACTGAGTGTAATAAACTCAGAAGAAAGTCATGGATTCCACTTTAAGATATTGAAAAAAAAAGTTTTTTTTAGGTTATGAATGTCATATCTTCGGAAAGACAATTTGAATGTGGTCAACAAATCCCCTGCAGTGGTAATAGAAAAAAAAATGCATAAATATAATTAGTGGCCACATATTTGGTTTTTGAATGTCTTTTTTTTATATTGGTTCAGTTCAATCAAGATTTACTGGCAGACAGTGGATGTGGGCAGTAATCTTTATTTACATTAATTGCACAATGGAGTCCAAGAAAGAGACTTGAGTCAAAGGCCAGTCTGCAGAGACTGCTTGCTTTCTATTGTTTACACTGGCCACATTTTACAACATACTCAGGAGGAGGGAATCGATCCAAATCCCATTTCTCCTTTCTTTCTTTGTCTGAGCAAGTGTGCGTGAGTGTTCTAAAGGAACCTAAAATCTGCTTGATGGAGTCCTACCAGGAGTAGTTGGCATCTGTAAAACCACCTGACGTGCACAGCTGGAGGGGTGTGTGTATGGTTTGTGTGTATAATCGACGTCCTGTTGTTTTCCTACTGTTATTTGCACCCTGTGCACTAGAGAAACACACATGCACTCGGGTAGACACTGGCAGTGTATTTTCTCAACTATTTTATTCCTACAAAGTTGTACTCTTCCAGACATTGTAATGGATCTTTTTCGAGACACACTTTTCTTTGCCAACCCCTCTGTCTGAATGCTCATGTTGTAACATAGATCTCAATTAGCAACTAAATCTTTCTTTAAGAAGACAAAAGAGTGCTTTGCTCAAAAACCAAAACCTAATGTGTTTCTCTAAAAGGAGAAACACATTTTTCAAGAAATGTTAGAAGCTGTTTCTCTTAAAAAACATATTTTATATACTTTATTTCATTTCCGAGTCTCATACCCATAATAAAATGATTATATCTCTACAACCACAAGGTCTATTTGAATAGTTTTGGAGTCTAAAGGGAACACGTGATATTTGTTTAATGTGTAAATATTGGTAAATGTGTTCTGAAAATAAAACTTAAAAAATACTTCCTTCTAGTTCTGCAAAAGTCTTTCATGGAAACTTGTTCATGATTTCTTTTTACTTTTCTTTGTGTGTGTGTGTGTGTGTGCGTGCGTGTGCATGTGCGCGTGCGTGTGCGTGTGCATGTGTGTGTGTGTGCACAAAAGGTTTAGTGCTCACATAGGGAATTCCAAAAAGTCCAAACTCTAGCATGCCAGGAATGGCCCATTTTAAGTCGTTCCAGTTGGCACCATTGTCTCCCAGCCAGTGACCAGAATATTTTCCAACACCAGGAAATGAGGAGCGGGTCAGCATCAGGGTACGGTTTCCCTTGAACACACGCTGCAGGGCTCTGTGGGGTGGGGGTGAGGCAGTAAAGAGAGAATCATGCAGGTGGGGGTCATTAAAATAGTAAGGACATGGAGGCAGAAAAAAATCAGGAATCATGCATAGGCTACACATAAACAGAATTAAGAGGGAAAAATGTTTTTTCTGTTACTGTTGGATTTTTTTAGGTATAGCACAACATGTTTACGTTCTCTTTTCCCAGTGTATATTATTTAGTAGCTTCAGGAAAATAAAAATGCATTGATCTCCATGACATTACCCTCATGATGTTTAAAAAAAGTGTCCTCTGACAGTAACACATTTTAATTAGAGGACAGTAAAAGGAAAAAAAAGAAGAAGAAAAAATCAGACAAATGAAATATGAGGCAGCTTTAATATCAAAGAAGAGAGTCAGCAGGTTTACTTAAGCACAGATATATTTCTTTGTCTCAAGAAAATATGTAATTTCATGAGTGTGAGTGACTACATGTAACCTAAATATTATAGTTTTCATTGTGCACACATTCAGTCAATGTAGTAGAAATGTAAACTCTCATAATGTACAACTTTCACCAACTCAAAAGATTTAATGAACAGAAAATTCAATAAAGAAGATCAAAGTGTTGACAAACTGCTCTCGCCAGTTCACTGATATTCCAGACTGTTGTTAAGGATGCTACTCAATGGTAAACATGGTCCTGTTAGAGACATGTTTCTAATTCAACATGCGTCACAATGGTTATTTGCAAATTAGCAAAATGTCTCACTTTCAACATTTGACATATTTTTTATGTTAACTTTTTACACAGAATCTAAATTTGTTTTTGGAATCCGGGTTGTAGATTGTTGCTGGCAAAAAGCACTGGATCATAAATCTGATTATACAATCGGTTGCCTTAATTGTACAAATATAAGATACCCCAGTTTTATGGGATGTTCTTTTCCACCTTCCTAAAACCTGTCAGAGCAGGTGTATGCTGCTTCGTATTCTCATTTCATTATCATTTCATGTCATTATCAGTGCTTATTAGTAACATGGCAACTAATTCCATGCATCTTGATACTTGTGGGAGCATAAGGCCAAGGGCTTTGATACGGGATAAATCCCTGTATTAATCTACTGTACAATAAAAGCCTGCACAATTCACACATAATTATGGATAAACTGACAGGATTTGTAAGCATATAAGGCCAATTATTTGTCATCATGCTTGTATGTGCACCATCATTCGGCAGATATCCATGATCTATATGTATCTCCATGCCTTGGTGATTACACACTGTACTTATGGTGATGCCCCTTTGTAGGTTTGTGAACATAATGGGCCATTAAACAGTTCCAGTATCAGACCCAGATGAGAAATTCATTCAAGCACCCTGGGAGCTGGGCTCATTAAAGCATACTTCTGCACATGGGATCCAACTTACAGTTTGTCTGTGAGAGTCACAGCCTATGATTCAGTGCAAAGCATAAATCACTGCACTGCAATGAACTGACAGAACTTTTGCATGCCAGCTCCATAATTTTGTTTCAGAGAACACTGCTCAGATTCTTCAGTGCTTGATTTTGAATTGTGTGTGTTACATTGTTTTTAAATTTTACACTACATTTTAAGTAAGTCAATACATCATTCCTTTGAGGGGATTGCAGAAAGTTGGCTCCCATTTCACAAGCTGACCAAACTGCTCATGTCACCGATTATGGATGCACTTACGATTCAGTAGCTAACACCATTGAGTAGCCATACAGACTGTGGACATCATAGTGGTTCCCCCAGGCCTGCTTGGCGTCCATACACAGAGTCTTACTGTACATCAGATTATCCAGAATCTCTGGGGGTGAAAAAGAAGATAAAGGAGGTGAGGAGATGATGAAAAGTGAGCAGAGGTATGGACTGAATACCAATACAGAGTGAATAACAAGGAGGGATGTGGGGATGGAGAGGAAGGGGAGGGAGAGAATGAGAAAGACCTTGATATATAGTCCAATAGAAGAGTGAAACAATGAGGAAACAAGAGAAGAAAGCAGTGGAGGAAGAGGTTGACTATGAGGGGTGCAATAAAAAGGGAGCCATCAGGGGAGCATGCCTCTTCTTCTGCCATGATCAAGCTGTCTGGGACACAGTTAGACTAAATGACATGGAAGAAGAGTCATTTTCCAAACTCTTCACCTGAGACCCACTATGTTTGATCAGTTTCTTTTAGACTTTGACTTACTTTATGAGCAATTGTTGCTAATTTAACAACATTTGGGCTTCAAGCAGCAGTACACACCTCCTTTTATCCTGTTTCTTTGTATTAGGGTGACACTAAAAGGGCATCTACAATATGTCCTTTTTATGGCTAACTAAAATTGCAGAAGTTTGAGCGTGTACACCATTCCCTCCAATCCAAAAAAAGAAAATAAAAACTATTGTGTGCAAACAAAACAGAAATGCAAAATATTTTTCATGATTGCAGATGAGAATATTGAAAATAATGAGACTTACTTGGAGTGTAAGGAGGGTAGTTGAGGTTGTTAATGGCACAGCCCTTATTTGATCCTTGCTTGAAATTAGCCACCTCATTCATGTCCTGAAAGTGCATGTGTTTGAGTATGAGGACACACATTTGATTAAACATAAATTCAAGCTTAAACTGACCACTTTAATGTCTAATTATAACCATGTATTAGCAGTGTTTGGACTCCTGGATCCCTCTACAAAAGTGATTACATGCTGAGAAGGAGCAACATTTTTCCCCCTCTTATTCATAATAAGCATTAGTCAAGAGGCCTGAAGTGAGCAAAGGTCTCAAGAGGAGGCTTAGACTGGACATTATGTGTGTTGCAGCAAATAGCCGGAGTAATGACTGAGTCTAAACCAAATTTTGAGCTGAGAAGTCATTAACAGTACAAATTTCAGTCTGTTTTTTTGTGTTAGCCTTTGCTTGGTGCCCTTTATTGGCATCAGTCTTCAACCCACAGTGAAGTAATTGCCACTGAAAATTGCAAAGATCTAAGCTCACTGCCCTTGTGTGTGTGTAATTGGCTGCAGAATAATGCCAGGTTCAGAATTTGCAGCTATCGAACAGCTAATTACTGAGTTCACTTTATGTTTTGGAAACCAACTCACAATCCAGAGGGCATCGTGTTTGATCTCCGCGTAGAATCGCTCATACTCATCAACCCACCACTCAATGCAGTCGTTGCTGGTGTAGTCTGGAAATACCGTCTCCCCTGGCCACACCTGTGGAAGAGGGATTCTGATAAACTGTTTGTTTACAAGGTTTACACAGACTTTTAAAGGCTTTTGCATAAAACTACATCAATATTAGTTTGCCATCACTGTGAGTCAAGTGTTCTTCAGGCTTGATAGGATTTAGCTGTGGAGAGATGTTCTAGTCTTTTCACCCTTTTATTTCAGGGTTAAAAAGATGTATTAACGACATGCTAACAATGTGTCAGGGCATGACCATTTGAAATGTGTAGGAGTTGGAATATCCATGGAAAAAAAACAGTTCCTATAAGGATGTCAGAGAAACCGCTTGGAGATGTGGGAATGACAAAGAAAAGAGAAAAGGAGAAAAGATGAAGTAAGAGAACGGGTTGAATTGATGAGGGGGAGATGGCAAAGGAGAAAGGGGATAAAGAGACAGACGAGTTGAGGATGAGAACACAGAAAAAGAGAAATCGATAATGCAATAGAAATCTCTAGACGTGACTGTGTGTTAGAAGTCGTCCTTAATGACATGTATTGAGAAAAATGATTAATCCAGAGAGAGGCTGAGATTTCCTGTCAGTGTGTGCGTGTGTGTGTGTATCACTGGGTGTGTGCAATTTCTGTGTAGGAATCCTTCTGTAGAGCACAGAGATATTAAATCTCAAGGTTGCTCCATTGTAGCTATATTTTACCTTTACTTCTAACGGCAATAACTTTACAACCTGGTTTGTAGCAGGACATGAATCACACTTACGTATGCTCACGTGCATACACACAGATTTATAGGCGGATATTTTTGTCAGGTGGTCCGAACTCCAAGGTCAAAGCTCATAGATAGAATGTTGCAGATTTCCTGTCTTGGCTCTTCCCTTTCTTAAACTCCAAATTCGGTCATTTTTAGATTTTTGCTCACAATGATAACAGATCAAACACTTTCACTTTCATCCATAGCTCCTTTACATAGCTACCTTCCTTTACTGCCTGTGCTGCATCATCTTTTTTTTTCATTCTACCTATCCATCTCTTTCAAGACAAGGAACAGTCAGTCTGTCTTCCTTTACCTACCTTCCATTTTTTTCTGTCCCTTTGTTCTATGCACCTGATTATCTGTCCTTTTGTATCTTGTGTCTAACTGTGGCTAGCTTCAAGTATAAATCTCCATCAGATACTCAGTAAGACAGCCGGTCTGTCTCCCTATCCATTCATTCCCTATCTATTATCTGTGACTGTCTGCCTATGTTTCTGTCTGTCTGTCTGTCTGTCTGTCTGTCTGTCTGTCATCACCTTTAAACCCACAAAGACATTGTTTTTATCTTCCAGCTACTTTGTTTATTCCCATCAATTGGTCTGAAAATAAATCTTCATCTGTGCAGGTGAGGTCTTGCTATTGTTTTACTCGCACACTGAAAACATATGGGCTACCAGCAAAAGCTTTTATCCTTATCCTTGGAAGCAATTAGCTTTCCCAAAAGAACAGGAGAATAAATACAAACCTGTCACAGTTTCTTATGTATTACTGGTGCAGAAACAGCAAGGGTCATGTTGGAAAGACCTGACTGTTTTCATAACTAGAACGTTTTCAGTCGCATGGAAATAAGCTAGAATAAATAAGATTCACACATATGCATTCATAGACATAGCAAAAATAGCTTTTCATTTAAAATAGATAACAAAGATTATCAATTATTTATTATTATCAATATTATTTTTAATCTCCCTCCATCTCTCACAAACATATACACTCAGACACTAACACACCTAATCTGCCATGCGGGCACTTGGGATATTTTAAGATTAAACACTAATGCAGAATCAATGCATATGTTTGACCTGTTCATAAACAGCATGAAAAGACGATTAGCGGAGGGACTAGGCCTAATCGTGTGTAATCAAAGGCAACACTATAAAAGCACAGGAGCAACATACTTTCACCCCCCACCTCGACACTCTGCAGGGAAAAGCTTTTTAAAATGTGTGCTCTGTAGGGAAAAGGATCAAAAATAACATTCTGGGGGCTTGAACCTCCATTAGGTAGAATTAGCTGGTTTGGTGGAGACTGTGAACCAATCACACACACATAGATACATGCTGAAAATTAAAAGGATATTTTCTAATGTTATATGATCTTTGTGTTGTGAAAAAAAAAACTGAGAATGGGAAAGCAAATGTTTTTTTAAACATCTCTACATATTAAAGAATGATAAGAATCAACATTATTGGCAAGCCATTTTGCTAGTGTGGCAGGACATAGGAGGGCCTGGGCAGAGACGGAATCTACAACCTCCTGGGTAAGAGTCATATGTGCTGACCTGCCAGCCAAAGGGATATCCCAGTAGTGTGGCAGTATTCAGTCCTGCCACACTAGCACTGTGAGAAACAGATGGAATAAGAAGCTAGTGGAAGCTACAAGACAAGTTTAGGCAGGAACTAGAGGAAACTAGCTGCTGCTTGCATCTAGAACTAGTTTCCAGGGGAGCAGGCATAAGCCCTTCTTAGCAACATGCTTACTTCCCCTCGTAGAGTGTTTTAGATTATTATTATATAGTGGCTTTATAGATCCTCAAACTAAACCATATCACAGCATATATGGGATGTTATAAGTCTCCTTTTTTTAGTTGTTCAGAGTGACAAATGTACATCTTCAGAATCTTTCCTGAGGGCAAACTGGATTAATATGACAGTATGGCTAACACTCCTCTGCACTGCTTGCGCTGTACCTTAGCAACACTCAGGTTGAGCCCATTGAGCTCAGGTTCAACTTCACTCACAAACCTTTTTTGTGACAGAAATGCAGCTCACCTCTCCTATCAGAGGAGTGTTTCCATCTGATTCTGTGACCCAAGCATTCTTTGCAGTCCCACGGTCATATGACTCATATGGAGCTCCTCCTACCCTCTTACTTGTTGCTATTGCAGGATCCTGGGGACAAAGAAATATGCCCATTATGACAGTGAAAGACAGAAAATGCTGTTTGAATTTCATCATTTGACGAAGAACAGCTTATATAATGGTAAGCTTTTCTTTATATATAAAATAACCATCTGTCAAGCATCAGGATAATTAATAAACATCAAACTGACATGCCTGCAATACAAGAATTAGAATTTAAACAAAGCCTGAATGTAAGATAGGTTGTCAAAAGCATTTCTGAAGTTGTTCAGAAATGCTGATGTTTTTGAATTGGTTAGTTCTTTGACTAATGTGCAGATTGTGGCATTGAAGTTCTTCTTACCAAGATGAGGATGTACCTCTGTCCTTTCTCATGGAGGTAATCAGCAAACTGAGGCAGGTCCTGGAACTTCACTTTGTCATAAGTGAAATCTTTCTTATCCTCCATATAGTCGATGTCAGTGTATTGAATGTCCTATATGAAAATAAAAAAACAAAAAAAACATATTATACATGTAGCTGTTCATAGTTTTGAGGGAAAAAATACAAAATTTCTAAATATATGTTTCTGGTAATGTTGAGCCTCATGGCTTAACTGCTAACTTGTCTGTTGATCTGCCTCTGCTGGACTTGATGAAACCATATGTGACTATGAAAACTTTAGGAAACATGGTTCCACAGTTTGGGCAGACAATCGGAATGTTAATGCAATTTTCTTCTTTCTTTGCCAGGGTGTGACTTTATGCTGGCTTTCTGTCTGGCTGATGTCTGCCAAAATCTACTACATATTAGTGGAGCAGATGGTTTAGAAGGCACTGCCAGATCCTTCTTCTAATGGTAATTGGTTCCAGACATATTAGGGAGAATGTGATAATACCCTCCGTGGTCTATAATGGTTCTCAAACATGTCCTTGAGTACAACACGAGAGGAAGCAGCTGCAGCCTAATATATTCTCATCAGAGCAAATACTGAGATGGGTGGGAAGTTTGTTTGTAGTTGATAGTAAGATAAAACTGAGTTCAAACTGTATCCTTGATTGGTGCAATCACTGCTGAGTTGTGGTACAGCTGAAACGTTTTATGGGGGCATAAAGATTAGGATTTGGAGTTTACCTTTGTAATTGACGAAAAAGAAGTGTGTCTCACTTACTGTTACTCACCTTCATAGTCCAGAAAAAAGACTAGATGTAAGGTTCATTCCCAAGAAAATGTCAACCAAACTGGTATTTGTGAAATGCCTTGGTAGAGGCAAGCTGTTGAAGTATTTTAACATTCAGATCACAATGAATGTGACAATGAAAGGAACTTGGTAGATTGATATTTGATCATGACTAACATTCAGTGACGCTTGAAAAATAGTGGTTCCGGGATTGAACCTGTAGAGCCCAGCAGACTCTCCTTTATTTGACAGAAAGCTGAATTACCCCGTCCAAGCTAAAGGCCATCCCTATCACTCTGACTGTCTGTGGAACTCCTGCTTGAACCCATATCACGTCTCCACAGATAGTGTAGTAGTTGAGGCTCTTGCCTCTGGAACGACATAGCAGTGCACAAGTGGTTCAAATTCAAAAAAGGGGTTCACAAGGTGAAGTATCAATTGCCTCATCCTCCCTCACTAAATGCAATACAGCTGTTGTAGCTGTTAAAGTAGTATCTCCCTATGAGGAAAAAAAACATTGTCTGCCAGTCACCTAAAAAGGTCTATTTCTTTCTTTCTCTTTTTTTCCCCATATTTTATTTTGCTGCTGGCAAAATAAAAACTATTATGATTACAAAATGAAAATACAGACTAACACCTCTAACCCAACACATGTTTTTTACTCTCATGGAGGGGATGACTGACCTTGCACAACTCATACCTAATCTGATGAGTGTTAATTGTTTGATTTTATAGAGGTCATGAAGGCTGTAAGAAAATAAATAATTTTTATTAATTGTATTTATTGCTGAGTAGTGGATAAACACTCTGATAAAATGTTGTCTAAACTTTTTCATATTGCGTCATGAGAAAAGATGGCAAAATTACAGATGCTGGAAAGAGCAGTACAGTCTCTAGAAGTTTCATAGGCTTGAAGAAATCATTGTCTCATTTAATGAATTAAATGAAAAAAAGAAAAAACTTGTAGAGCAGGCAGGTTCTTACATATGGTAGGCCCACGGCACGGTTCCTCTCCACTGTTTTCTTGACCTCACTCAGGCTCCCATAGTCCCAACGAGAAAGCTGGAAACCCAGTGACCAGTAGGGAGGAATGACGGGCCTGCCAATGAGCTGGACAGCATAATTGGGTATTATGTTAATGCAGTTACTTTGCCAAGGAAACTCGCACACACACACACAACTTTGACCCAACAGACCAACTTGCTCTGTATATAGTTGAACTTAAATAAAATCACCTCAAGGAACTCCTGCACCACTTGTTCTGGTGTGTTTCCAAAGACAATGAAAAAGTCAAGGATTCCTCCAATAGTCCTGTAGGTCACAGCTGGGGCGGGTTGCAGAATCATTTCTAGAAAAAAAAAATAGAAGATGGAAAAAAGTTATCATTCTATCATGATACTATCATAATTATGAACAGGCATTCTGCTGTATAGATAGATTACTTTCATGGGGGGAAAAAAGGGGGAAAAAAAGCTTTTATATAAAAGAAATGTAGACATGAGTGAGAAAAACATGTCAATGGGCTTTTCTATCACTTTCAGTCATCTTCTTTGGCCATAAAATATTCTCTTTGATTTATTAGCAAAATTCTGTAATTGAAGCAGCAGAAACTCCATTTGGGCTTGTAGAATGAAGCATAGCTCAACCATTTATGAGGTGGTGTGTCCATCCTTCCATTGTTACTGTTGCTCTTTATAATTGATTTATACCTATCTATAATTATATAGCATGCCTTTGCAATTAATTATATATGTATATGATATGCATGCCTTTGCAATTAATTATATATGCATATGATATAGATTCCACATTTGAAACACTGCTGCCTTTTGGAATTATATTTTTCTGTCTGTGAACATCTCAGAGGAAAGTGCCATGCTTGGAAATGTGCATATTGAGTATGAATGATTTTTATTTTTTTTATTTTTTTTACCCATTGCGTTGCTGTTCATGAGAAAGACCCCAAATGACTTCCCACTCTCATCTTCCAGACAGAGGAAAAAGGGATAGTGCCCATAGAGGTTATGTGTTCCCTGCAGGGAAGGCAGAGAGGGATGAAGGGATTTAGGGAAGAAGTGTTAGTTGCAGGAGGGATGCAGGAAACTCAGGGGGTGAATACACCACCTAATCAGCTTACATGACATTCAATTATAAGCCCTTAGTGATAGAGAATACACATGTGTTGGGATCACATGTAAACATGCACATACTTCAGACTTTGACATGTTGAGCAGACTTTATTCTAAGTATATGATGCATCTAATCAGTGTGTGTGTGTGTGTGTGTATCCTCATTACCCCATTAGGGAAGGCATCTCTACTGAAAATGGGCCATGTTCTCCAGTTTGTGTCATGGCGATATCTTGTATGCACATGCTCTCCAATGCCATATATATTGTGGGATGGAAGCCGAGCAGACAACTGTAGGTACTGGTCTGCAAACACCAGTGGAGCCATTGTAGTGTCAAACCTGAATATGTTTAGAAAAAAAAGTGAGAAGACAATCAGACATGAGAGAGAGGGGAAGGTTACTGAGATGTGGGAGAGAAAGAAAGAAAGAAAGAAAGAAAGAAAGAAAGAAAGAAAGAAAGAAAGAAAGAAAGAAAGAAAGAAAGAAAG
>JAOXYM010000009.1:23218918-23231446 GCA_028567055.1 Leptatherina wallacei | reverse complement strand
TGTGTAGAGGATGTGAAGAATTGTCCTTTATTTTCAGCAGCTTGTGCAGCATTCTTCTCTGGACAATCAGCTCCAGCAGCTCCAGAGTTATCTCCAGGACAGAACCAGCCTTCTTGATCAGTTTGCTGAGTTTGGATATACCTGTTAAACTACTCAGGTTCACTTTTGCACACTCATCAAATATAATTTTACAGATTCATAGATAATTGGGCTATCTTATGATTCAAAGATTATTTTTTACTCTGAATATAGTATCTATTTTTTCTACTGTGTGACATCTGAATTTACTCTGCCACAGTAACACATATCTTGATTCTGATACTTTTGTAGCAATCCCACATGCCTCAGATTTCTGTTGAGACCAAGATTAGCAATACAGCCCTGTAGTTTTGAAGATCAACTTAATTTATTTTTGAAATGTCATTTCAGACAGCTGGCAGAAAAAAATAGGCCTCATGAGGCCTAATTTACTGTAACTGTGTATGATTGGTGCTTTGCACAGGAAACCAAAATATTGCATTGACTTTTTTCTCTGTCCTGATCATGGATTGACCAGGAGGTGATGGTGGAGAGAACAACTCCCTTTTAAGAGAAAAAAACCCTCTAACAAATCTGGATTTAGGTTGGTGGACATATGCCCTAACCAGTTGGGGGGGTTTAAGTCCACTCCAACCTCTTAAGATGGTGACCGTAGCTTGTTTTAATTTTATATTTGAGCATCGATCACATTTAAAAAGACCTCCCATAGTATTGACTTCTTTAGGGGCTTTACATTCCTTCCAACACAAACAGTATATAAAACATTTGAACGGTGTTATTCCATAAGCTCAGACATGATTGGAAGGATAAGAGAGAGGATAAGAGCAACCAATAAGGTCAGTGATGAAGGATTGCATGAATGTCTTGGGCACAAAACATGGTTTAGCAAGCAGTCAGACTGCACACTTCTATCTCATGCATGAGATTATACATGTCAGGGGGTTAATTGTGTAAAGCAAGCAGCTTCAGGATTAAATTAAGGATGAAATTAATTTCTTTAAGGTATAGCAATATAATGTGATTAGCTAAATGGCATTTAAATGAAGGTATCAGATGGTGATGGTAAGGAAAAAAGTCATTGTATATGGATGACATATAATCATGACCCTAATAGCTTCCAGCTACCTATAAAAAAAGAAAATGATTTGTTCTGTTTTCATTTGGGGATTATCTTATGTAGAGTTACTTTTTTTATTTGATATTATTAAAGTCTTTCTGTATTTATATCAAATCAAATCAAACTTTATTTGTATATCACCTTTCATACATTGCCCATCACAAAGTGCTTCACATCATAAAAACAACAATTTAAAAAATAAGAAGTATAAAACATCAAAATCAATAGCACACACCTGATCATACTCTTTTCACTTTTCACACATTCATCATCACACACACGGACGCACACACACACACCCAACGCAAACACATGCTGCCCCCCCTCTTTGCATAAAATAAAAAATCTGCCTAGTTTCTGTCTCTTTAACTGAAACGATTATTTGAAAATATAATTTGAGCTAAAAGACAAATGGTTTGACACCACTGTGAGGAAACGATATCTTAGGGACCCGTCCACACCAGGAGCCGCCCATCATTGACCACAGAGAGCATCGCCATGGGAACCGCCAAGATCAGGGCAGGCCGGGTCCCCCACTACAGCCATAGGACTGCAGCGCAGAACCCCACCAACCACCCCGGTCAAGGCGACCCCCACAGCGACGACCCCGTAGACCGACCAGGCACAGCTCCCTACGTGGAGGATCCCCATGAGGAAACACTGGAAGAAAGATAAAAATAAAACAGGATAAAATAAATAAATGAATAAAAATAAACCTAAAAGCAGTAATAAGAACAATAAAATCAAACATGAGTAAAATGTAAATACATGAATAGTACTTCATAAAATCAGTTAAGAACAAAGACATAAAATAACTAAATAGATTAAATAAAATAAAAATAAAAATTCAATCAAAAGCTAAGCTAAAAAAAAGTGGGTTTTGAGCCTCTTTTTAAAAACTTGGACAGTCTCTGCGGCCCTGAGTAAGTGATGCATCTATATTCCCCATTTGTATTTTACCCATCATGTTTTATTTTTATATACAATCTCTGAGGTGCAACTTTTCTCCTTCTGCAGCTCCCAAACATTCCAGTAGAACCACAAGGAGATACAGTTAGAAGAAGGAGAGAAAACTCGATGGGGTCAAAGTATCAGTAGGTGATTATAGTGGTGCAAAGGATGAGGGCATGGAAGAAAAGAGAGAGTAAAGAGAGGGAGGATGAGGAAGAGGAGCAGCTTGATTGCCTGTTCTTTTTCCTTTATTTATTTTTTTCTTTCTTCCCTTCTGAAACCTGCCTGTCAACCCTGCTGACCAGAACGATCCATCAATTGACAGCCGCTCCAAAAGATGGAGGGAGGGATAAGTATACGAGGTGAAGGACAGAAAGAAGACACCACCCTCCTTGCTGCATTTACGATTCACCCGAACAACAAACTGGCTGAAGGGAACCTCTGAGGAGGTGGATGCTACATGTGCATCACTGTCTCTCATCATTAGTCCTCTTTCCTCTCCCCTTTGGCTAAGTACTTGTCTGTCCTTGTTTCTTTAAAGCAAGTTTTCTGTTAAATGCAATGTGTTCCAATTATATCTACAGGTTTTCTTTTTTTATTCAACATAATTTTGCATAATGAGAAGTTAGAATGATGATAAATTGCCCTGTCTTTTGCAGCCAGAGTCAGCCCAAACTGCACTGATAGATGGCACAGCTTTACATTTTACACTTCATCCTCCACACCCGCCTGTCCATCACCTGCTCTGCTCTTCTCTTCACTGCTCTGGTATTCTTGAAGCCAAATTATTCATGAAGCCCAGAAAACTTCTCATTCAAAGCAGTTAAGCATGCTCATACATCAGCCATTTAAAAATAGTCCCTGCCCTTTGCAGTAGCTCACCTTCTCCCCTCTTCTCCTCCCCATCTGCCCCTTCAGTCTTTAGTCTGGTGTCCATAATTTCACTTGTCTGGGGTGTCTACACCGTTAATCTCCTATCCTCACTTCTTTTCTCCTCCTCTTTTCATCTTATCAGTTTCCCCTTTTCTCCCCCAGGCTTCTTATCACACTCTGCCCTCTACGTTTCAGGCAAGATGGAGTAAAGGAGGAAAAAAGGAACTGACCGGGGTGGAAGAGGAGATAGTGGGAAGAAGACTGACAGCAGCTTTCAGGGAAGTGGATGGGGGCTGTTTTTGCAATTCACACACAGACACACAAACACACAAAATGTAAATGATTAATCCAGTCAGGTAAGCAGTAACAGCATTGTAAGAGTAAGTAAGTGTTTACGCATAAAACTTACTTCCAGACAAATAGCCCCTACACACACCAACAAATAACAACTCTTTGTCAGCTTTACCTCAAAACTGACCAACTGACAATCTGGCTTGGTATTAGTGCATTCTACATGGCATATATATTTCTTATGAGCTGCAATAGTATTCATACTCTCCTGTCAATTAATTATGTAATCATTGCTGCATTAATCCATGCAGTTCAGTTATTTTTACTAGTTTATATAACTTAATATTTGATTTGCAAAACACTGACCCCCTCATGAGGTGGACTGCTGAATTGTTGACTATCCCTATACAAACACAGACTGTTACATGTAAAATGTTGCACTGTTCATGAGGAAATGATCATTCAAAAAGAATCAAATCAATGTACTGAGCGAACATGATGTATAAGACTTACCTTCAATTACACTGTCCTCATTAATCAAACAGAATCTACAGTAGGTGCTGCTTTGACAACATTCACTATAAAATCTTGTTACGAAAGCGTGAGCATATTATTGGGATCAAGGGTATTGCTTAAGACTGGTTTAAGTCATATCTGTGTAACAGATTCCTGTTTGTCCATGTGCCTAATATACTCTAAACACATCCAAGTTTGTTATGGTGTTCCCCAAGCTTCTGCTTTTGGTCCAGTTTTATTTTCTTAAATGTCAACATTTTCATTGTTATGCTGATGACACACAGCTGTATTTGTCCATGAACCCTAAGGTAACCAATCAGCTACAGAAATTCAGTCTTGTGTTGAAGCCTGGATGTCCTGCAATTATCTGTTGTTGAATTTAGATAAAACAAAGATTATTGCTTTTGGAACCAATGGCATTGCTGCTTTGGATGGTATTGCCATGGTTCTCAGTATTACTGCGAGGAACCTTGGAGTAAATTTTTAGCCAATATGTATCTTTTAATCTACATATCAAACAGGTGTCTTGAACATTTTTTTTTTAACCTGAGGAACATGACCAAGATCAGAAGCATCCTTTCTCACAATGATGCTGATAAATGTATTAATGTTTTAATCTGATACACTACTATGATACAATTACTACAAAGACTTCACTGCAAAGTTATCCAATCAAATAGTCTCTTCAGAAAAAATAATTAAGTTTACCAGCAAAATGAACATATGATCTGTTCAAGTTACTTGATGCTTTTAGATAGTTTCATGTTCAGTTTTACATGCTGTATGATGTTTAAGCTGTTCTACAGAAACAATGTTGGGTAATTTAATCTAAATGAGAGATTATGAAACTTCATAGAGATGTAGGGGAGTGGAAGTATGAAGTTTACTGAAGCAGCGAACTCCCTAATTTGAATTAAAGTAAAAAAAACTTGAGTAAACATACTACATTTTTATCACTGACACACATACACACATGAACAAGTATTTTGTGTGCATGGGTGTATTCACGCCGCTATGAGCCTACAAGGGAACAGGGGCAAATTCACTGACTGAAAGTATCAGCAGAACTACACAGTACATTGCAAGCGAAGCAGTCATGTAACACAGCGATTTGCAAAAACAGCTCCCATACACACATGCAGGCATTCTGCTTTTGTCCTGTCCATGACCGTGAATCAGCAACCTGCGTGAATTATGGGGCTGCATTATGGATTTGCTGCACAACCCCCGCACTTTCTAGTGTGATTGCTCAAAGAAACAAACACACTTTCAAAAACAGTAACAGTTAATAGACCAACAGACATCAGTGAAACCTCTATATTACAAAAATAAAAAAAAAAATAATTGCTTTCATTTGTTTTTCTTTTCCTGTTGGTGAGACTGTTTTCTTGCCAACACAGAAATTATACAACCGCTTAGCTGTGACGAGAAAAAACACATGCTCCACCTACGTTCACACTTCCAGGCATCTCTATAAATTCCAAACATGCTAATCATCTTTTTCCTTAAACAAATTAGCGCATCTGCAATTTCGGTTTCCTTTCTGTCTGTGTTCAAAAGACATGTGCTTTGCGTGGTATCATGGATTATGAGCCGACAGTCATGGTTTTAGCTGTTGTTTGGAGCTTTGGGGAAACATGCATGGAAGAGATAATCTATGCGCAAGTACTTAGTTGTCTAGTAGGATTTGGTTTAGAGAGGTGACAAAGATTCATGTTAATTGATCACATTATTCAAATAAAAAAAAAAGTTCCATGTGTTTTTTTTGGTCTGTGATCAAAGAATAAGAAGGAATATTTTAAGTTACACTATAGATTATATACTCTAACAACTCTCGGTAAGCCACCAGCCACATGAGCAATTAAACATATCCACAAGACTTTACCTATTAAAAATACATTTAAAAGTAGTTTATCATCTGATGACAGCTGTATAGCAAGATGAATCCTATAAGAGCAGTGAATCTCACCATCAAGACTCATAGACCTAGAGCAACATTTAGCAAAGATGGATGTGTGGGGGTCTGCTGATCCTCTAAAAGCCGTCGGATTTTAATTAAGCTAACTCCTGTAATGCTGAGCTAACGCTAACAATGCAAGTGATCCTTCCTCATTAGGCAAAACGCTCCACAAATTGCTCCCTCTCTGCTGTAGTAGTTTTTTACAGGGAGCTCGCACCAGCATAGTGACACATCTACATCATTACAACCACACACATGCACACACAAATGCATGCACAATATGTGAGCAGCATTATGCTCACTAACCAAGCAGAAATGTTTGGCTGACATCAGGTTAGTAGGAGAGAACATGGCAGTGATGCATATTCACACACTAACGGATATTAATAGTAGCAGAACCCTTGTTAATGTAAATAAAAATAGATACGATCAAATTGAATTAAAGTATGAATTTAAAATGAAATCAAAATAAACATAACTTTCAAAAGTACACTTTGAAAATAAATAAACCTACATTAATAAATAATGAAAATGAATCATGCTAAATATATAATAATGTGGACATTTTCTTTTTTCTTTCCTCTTTCTTTACCTAAAATATCTAGACCGCACAGCATAGCTTACATAAAAAAGAAAATCTTGGTGCACATGAAGATGCACAGAAACAGCTGAAGATAAATAGTAGAGAGGGCTTACACATTTTTTGACAGAAATTCCTCAATATACGGAAAGCAGCTTCACAGTCAAATACAACAACATCCCTCAGATACAGAAAGTCTTTCACTGTTCATCAACAGGAAATACCTTATTCTCATACTGATTCAACAAATTGAGGTCCAACTGGGGATTGCTCCAAACCTGACAACATTTGCATTGGATTGTGTGTTGGTGGAGTGTTTTTTACGTCAAATTTTTTTCCACTATAGTGGACATTACTAGTGGACACAGCCATCCCTAAAAAAAAAAAAAAAAAAAAAAAAAATCAACTGCATTTGAATGCAAACTCAAGGAAATATAATTAGCACAAGCCTGCCACTTCCTTGTAAACAAAGTGCATATTGCATATTCTGATGTTAAACAAAAATAGATAAATGAAAATACGAGTGCAATTTGATGACATCACAAAAAAAAAAACTTTTCCTGCCCAAGGTAAACATTACAGCTGGTGCAAGGAAAAATGTTCCCTCTGGATGGTGTTTTCCGAAAGGTTCAGCTTCAGTGACCAAAACTGCCCTTGCATGTGGACAATAAGTGCAACAATGAAAAATCTGCAGTTATCAAAATACCCGTGTTTCTGTGTCCAGGGCTTCTGCCCATGCTGTCTTATCTTAAATAAGCCTTCCCTTCCCATTTACCCAAAATGCACCACTTACCCTCTTTTCATGCTTATAACACAGGGTTTATATTGGCTATTGTATGGTAGATAAAAGTCTGTCTGATTGAACATCCTGCTTTTTCTAATGGGGCAGATGTGTGCAAGTGGGAGGCCATTACTCTTGTTGTGAGGACCTAAATCCTCATGGCAGGATTATTGGAACTTGTCTCAAACAGTAAGTCTCCATCACATAAATCATAAAAGTTAAAATGTTCGGCAAAATCGTGACAGCTGATGTTATCCCGCTACCATTATCAAGTTAATAAATACAAGTATAACTTGTACAATAAACACAAGTTATGCCCTTTGATGTCCTCTGAAGTCATGGAAGCCTGACGCTGTGTTTATCTTTTTTTTCAAGTAAATAGGCAGATTTATTTAATTTTTTTTGCATAATAATGTATCAAAGCAATACTTATGGAGCCTATGGTATCATACAACATGACATTACCCCTTACTTGACCTAATAAATTCAGCTTTGCATAATGGTGACCCTTCTAAAAATCATGAATTATTTATGGCACATGCAAATGTACTTTGCTTTAGTCTCTGGTACATTTTCAAACCATTAGCGTGGGATGTTCCATCCACACAAACACAAACTGTCTAAACAGCCAGCATGGGCGCTACAAACAACACAAAGAGCAGATTGAGACAGACCAAACAATGTCCCCTTCCTCTTCCTGTATTTTCTTTTAAACGATTCCTCAGTTAACACCTTCTTTTACATTTCTTTTCCTCTTCATTCACAATACCAGTGTCACTCAGATTGGCTGGTACTTTTTTTCATTTTGTTTAGTGTATGTAGTTATATATATATAAAAAAAAGATTAGATGGTCCTGGCAGACCCATCTGTGTGTCATTATTAGAGGCTGGTTTTACTGGCATTAATTCCATACACACTTTGATGTCTTTGTCTTTAAATCAGGAGAGCAATCTTGTTCCCACTAAATCCCTTACATTTTTAAATCCACAGCTGGAATAAATCCCCCGAAGGATGCTTTAACATTAAAAAGATTATGCACTCTAAACAAACAGACACATCAGCTATACAAGCAACCAGCAGGAGGCCTTGGCTGACTAAAAACATTCACGATCCAGCTTCATTTCAAACACTGGTACAAAAGAGACAGTCGTCTTCTTTATTATGAGCTTGATTTCTCAAAATAAATAGAAAATTGAAGCACTTAGTCTCATTTTTAATGCTTGGAGAAACTATTTCTTAAATGGCTTTAATTTTCAGTCAACATTAAAGGAAGCGATCAAAAGTACCAAAAGATAATTAATGAGGACACTGAAGCAACCAGGAAACTGATCTTATATGTGATAGAGCACACAGACACAACTGCCTTCAAAATGATCAGCAGCATTTTAAAATTTACACAGCAGAGGCTCTGTGCTGAATGTAAAAAAATCTAACCTTAAATTTGACTCATTCTCTTATATAATCCAATTTTTCAATATTCTAGCACCTGGCTGGCACACGCATACAGACTGACACAAACACACACTCCAGCTTTATACCTTAAGACTACCCTCAATGTATCATGTCAGCAAAAGCAGAGCACAGACTACACAAATAAAAAGTGTCAGAGAGATGTTATCCATCCACTCTATACAGAGTAGCAGTGAGGTCAGCCAGTCAACAGTTTGTTGTTTGTCCATGTAAAATAAGTCTTACATGGATGGATGCCATAGATAGACAGAGGGAAACACAGATGGATATGAAACAAGTCCAAAGTGTTAAAGATTTAAAAGGAAACGGACAAAAAGTACAAACATCTCTAGCTCAGGAGAACAATTTTAAACCACAAGATGTTAGAAGCCATTAGGATGAGTGACTGTACAAATGTCACCTCATTACAAGACAGAGAGAAGGAAATGTAAAATGAGAAGTCTACTGCAGTCATCCATAGACATCCAATAAAGGCCGTTTAAAACCCAAAAAGTAGGCGCTGCGGAAGAAGGAGAGATGAACTGCTCTGAACACCAGCTAGGGACGCTATGCTCCATATTCTATTTTACGAAATTACATGCCCTGGTCTGCCCTCCCCTTCCCTGGAATGAGTGATAACGACATAGATTTGTTAATCTGTCTCATGCACAAAAGCTATGGCTGCAGCACACTGCTGAGCAGCACAAATAGCTGCAACTTTTCCCAAACTTGCAGTATTTTCAGACAAGAGAGAGTTCCACAATCTCAGGGGAGCCAAAATTCACTAGGCAAACAATACAGATGCAGAGCTTTACAGCGCAGAAGGCTGAATCGCCTTCTCTCCCTCATTTTCACTCTAGTGCTTTCTGCACTCTGTTCTTTTCTCTCCTCCTCAACCTCTCTCTCTTTCCACATATTAGGTCAGTCGAGCTCCTGCACTGCAGCACAGTTGAGTGATGTGGTAAAAGGTTTTTCCTGATCTCTGTACTCAGGAAAGTCTACCTTTTGGAGTGGTCCTTTGTTTTTCCTTTTGGATCAGACTCAGTCTTTAACTTCTCTGTTGATCTATCATCCAGCCTCTACTTAGTTTCCAGAGCAGCTAGGCTAATGGGTTGCAAATGCGTTGCCATATGGCACTTGGTTCTCTGCAGATTATAACAGTCAACACCTTGCAAGTCATTAAACTGGTGCAGTATACAGCATAGAGAAGAGTAAATTGTTCCAGCTTTAGAGGTAAAGCTATAGCCAGGCTTACTGTATTGATTTTCGAACAGCATTTTATGAATCCACAAAGGAATCCAGAAATTAGTTGAGCCATCGGCACAGACAGATAAGCTCCAGGACAAATACAGAGGGAGTGCACAAAAAGTGGAATGTGTATTATTGTGCAACACTTGCAACATACTGCAACTTCAGCACCATGATCAGAGGTAGTTTGGTTTTTTCAGCAAACTGGAGATACCCCCCCTACAGAATATCACAGCACATACACACAAGCTCTCAAAAAACACCAAATACATCAACACTGATTGAGCAGAAGAAAACAAGATGAAAACACACAGCAATCAATCTGCCTCATATATGCATGCATGTACACATGCTGGCATAGATGTGCACTGAAATATAGCCTTCCTCCGCTATGCACTGCAAACACATATCAGACAAACAACAACCTGAGGCCAAAACACACCCAGAGCAAAAATGCTAGATGAGAGAAGAAAATACATAATGCACTGTCTCGTCCACCACTTCACACAAAGATTACTGTATCTTCACAGACAGTGAATGGCTATACTGACTCTGAAGCTGTTGTAGGAGCCTGCAAAAAATTTTGTCACAGGCTTATGGTATCTCACATCTCTCAAATTAGTTCATTTTCAGCAGCAATGTCACGGTTAAGGCTTAAATCAACCGGCTGATATAGAATTATGTCATAGCATGGGCTAATAAGCTTGCATTGTTGTATTGCGTTCAGCGTTAAGTAATAAGCGCCTGAAGGAAAAATGTGCATTCATAAAAATATAGCTTAATTTCAATGAAAGCAGAATCATTTCCAAGTAGAATACTCACATCAAATATCAGTGGAATAGTACAGTTAGTCTCACTTCATCAATGTGACATAAACTACCCATCAGGTGCCATCAGTACTAAACACAATTTATAAAAACAAGCAAGCAAGGTTTTGGTGATATGTTACATAAATGTTTTGTTTTTCTTCATTTGTATTATACCAGAATAAAAAAAAACTGTAAAAAGAAAGAAAGTCACAATGAAGAATTTCATTTATATGCTGGTTGTTTTAGAGTGGGCAGAACAATTAAAGTACAGCTATACATAAAGGAACCAAAGCCCAGTGCCAGAACTTACTTACAGAAAGACAATAACAAATCAACAAAAACAACAAGAAAAAGACAAAGAGAGAGAAGTATGGACAGACTCCATGGAAAGGGGAAAAAAGAAACACCAATTACCGTGACAACGTCTTGTTAATGGACAAACTCCAAGAGAAGTTCTGACGGTTAATTCCACTGCTAACTCTAAATGTCACCAACACAACAGAGCTTTAGGATTTAAAGATCTAGAGCATTCTCAACCCCACACTCCAAAAAAAGGGACAATAAACATTTAGCCAACCTTGAGTTCCATTAGTTGCCTTTATCTAGCATTCCACCAAAATGTTATATCACTTGCAGCTGTTTGTGTGGGATTACAATACAATTTCTTGGGACACAACCATTCAGCATGGCTTTAACATGACAAATCCCACCATTCATTTGTAAAATATTATGATGGTGGAGGAGAATAAATGGTTGCAAAGGTATTGACTAAAGCAAAATAATCAAGGATCGAAAAACTTTATTCATGTAGTCATTTGAGAGTGGTTGGGGATGGTGAGGGTCGGGGTTAACAGAGTAATACATTATGTTTTTAATCAATTTGAGTGCACACTAAAAATGCTGACCATATAGTCTGACCTTGTGGTCAAGGAAAGGAAAGTTTCCTATGATTCTATGTCCATGGTCATCTGTGCAATCATGTTTGTCATAAAATGAAAATAAAAAAATAAAAATAGAAAAAGCAGACAAATGAAATAAAGCAAAAAACGAGAGGGTACAGCATTGTGAAACCTTTTAAAAGTAGAAGAAAAGAGCCTTGACATTATACAACCATGCTTCCAAAGACTTTATATGAAGGTGTCCTCCACTCATTTGAGCAACAATAATTGTCAGAAATAAAGGAACAATGAATACAACACAGGGTAAAATGTTCCATATAATGCAAGCTTATAGACTGGATCACTAATGAGCAATACTGGAGATGAATGCTCTATACTATCTAAGGGTGTTTCCCATTTAACAGGAAAGAAAGTGGTTTGCTACATATTGTCCACTTAGTGTAAGTTGACACACATGAAAAAACTATAACACCCAATTTCAACTGAGTATCACCACTCCTAGTAAATGTGTTGGAATCAAAGCAGAGTGCATATCATGCCATTTTAAAGGAAAACCCAGATGAACTTTCCTTCAATAAATATTCACAGTTATAGACATCAAGATTGCATGATATTTTACCCAAATTATAATTTTACCTCAGGAAAGAGAAAAAGAACTTGTGTTGTGATGATTAAATAGCATATTTAAACAGCGTTGGTTAAACCTTCAACCAATCATTTTTCTATTTTTTTTTTCTTTTGGCTGTTCTTGGTCCCAAACTACACCAGGCTAGGGTAGGAGCATATGAAAAAACTATGAAAAGCTAAATTAACCAAATAATGATTGCTGTTAATGAGGATATTTGAAATTAATTAACCCCCAAGTGATTTTATTGTAGAAAAAAAATCAGTAATCCACAACCCCCCCTCCCAGAAAAAGGAATAAAAAATGTTTTCAGTTTTCCATTTCAATAGATTCTAATGTGATTTTCATTATGAGATGAAATTATATATATACATATATATATATATATA
>JAOXYM010000009.1:23200622-23218912 GCA_028567055.1 Leptatherina wallacei | reverse complement strand
TAATTATTAATCATAAGCTGTAATAATAATAATCTCACAATAATTGATTATATATATATCAATACACCTTTCTTTTAAGTTTTCTCCTGAATATAACCCATGGTAATCTTTTAAAATAGACATTTTCTGCATTGACCATCGACCTGCATCAAATCACTCAACGACAAAATGAACGTGAACACCTTTTTGTCGCCCTCCGGTGGACTCAACACACAGCAATTTTTAAAGGGAGAAGGAGAAATTGGATGTGGAAATTAAGAAATTAAAAAATAAAAATCTTCAATTCACATTTTCACTCATCCTCTCAATTACTGTTTATTTGCCCACATCAGCAATCCCCGGTTTCGATGATGACAATTGCAGCATGCCTCGCTGATTTGGTATCGCCTCTTATACTATCCACTTCGAAACCAGCAGCATTCACTTGGCTTATTCAGGTACTGGCTTTCTTTTGGCTTCTGATTGTTTCCAAGTAAGAGGTGCAATTTGGTGGAAAATAAAGACTGTGATCTAAGGTATCCAGCTGATGAGATTTTAAGACGCACATCAAAAAACTCCCAAAATCTCCTGTACCTTTCTCAACCCTTCCCTTGTAACTTAAACTGTGATGCTAATTTGAAATCAGTTAAGCATCTAAATTGTGTTCAGATGCTATTAACCTCCACGACTTTTCTGTCTGGAGCTCCATCATTCCGTCTCGAGCTATCAGCTTTTTTTTTAGCAGGACACCAAATGCACACCCTGTCTATACAACAGTTTCAAACACAGGTTCCCATCAACCCTTTCACCAATTGATTGAAGAGCTTGTTTTTATTAAGAAGGCTATACCAGACGCATAATCACTATACATTGATTTAACATTACCTTTACAATAAAATTCTTCACTGAAATTACAGAATAAATATATGCACATTTTTCTTCAAATCTTTGTGAGAACGAAAACATTAAAAGTGCCTCCTACAAAGCCGTTAGTGGGTGGCAATGGGGAATCCAGAAGCAATGAAGGGGAGGGGAAGAAGGAACGGGGGGGGGGGGGGGGGGGGGCTTAACAAAGTGTGTGGAAATATCCAGAAAACCCTCGACATTGTCTCATTATATTCACAAATGTTTTACCATCCGTGCGTTGGCGCATCCTTTTTACGAGAAGCACCCTGATATAGACAGAAGTCCTCATTAATAGTAATAACCATATTAATAAGATATAAAAATTAAATAGAACACTGAACTGTAAATGCGTTGCAGTATCTCTGTTCAGAATGTGACGTGATAGTTCTGAATAAATCCTCTTAATTCCTGCACTGAAGCGAGTGCATGCAGCAAACTGCAGTTCATTTTTAACATAATAATTTTTTTCCCTCTTTTGATAATTTCCTACAACTTCACGTGCACACCCTCCACATGTTTGTACATCCTAGTTGCAGGAAAAGAGACAGAAAGAAAAACCCCAAGTCAGGGAGACGTCCAGCTCCCGTTTGTCTTCTTGGTAACTGGTAGCACATCATGGTAACTCCATAAAAATGGATTTTAATAACAGATGTAAGATGTTTATTCCCCAATGCCCTTCTTGTTCCTCTTTTGCTCTCATGTGGGCATGTAAAGGTATTTATATATTATAAAAATAACGGTTGTTGACATTGCTGGCTACTCTGAAAAAAGGCACTTAATAGAAATATCTGAGAATGACCTCTCCTCCAAAGTGATTTGGGGGAACATTGTGACTGTAATATAATATTCAATTTTTTATCATGCTGTTTTTTTCAAGTTTCGTTTTTAGTATTGGTTTTGGGTGAATTTGATTTGAAGGTGACAAAGTGAATATGTTGACTTTGTGGCTTTTCTTTTTTGTTTGTTTATCAATTTTCTTTTTTTTCCCCAATGGGCTGGAGATATTAAAACCGGTAAGATTTTTCTAAGACTTCGAGGTAATCCGGCTTGGTTTGAAGTTTGGCCCTTAACTCGAGGTAATCACTTTGGGACGGGTCAGGGTAGCAGCCTTTCCCCGCCGTGAAAAGCAATGTCTCCTTCAGACGTGCATCCTGCTGCAAATCCGGGTACTGCATGCCTGGTGGGTGTGCATGTGCAACGTGCATGTCCTTTAGTTTGGGTACAGTCCCATATAAACAGTCTACAAAGCCCACCGTTGGCGTAGGCCTCTGACTGTCAATCACTGTGGGGCAAAGCCCTCCATTCTCATGAAATCCTGCCATGTCAGCTGTAGTGTGGTTGACTGTTACAATGGTGTTGAGCTGAGAGTTGGAAACCGCCAAGGTCCACTCTCTCTCTTTCTCTAATAAGGTTCTGTAGTTACTGTTGCTACTGCTGCCATTGTCTTTCTTTTCCGAAAGCTGTGCATTCTCTTGCTCTGCTATCTCCCCCTCTCTGGGCTTATAGATAGGGTTGTTACACATCTGAGTTACGGGATGGGGGATGTAATCATAAACGTGTCCATGAGTATGTGTGTGACTAGTGTGAGTGTGTGTGTGCATACTGGGCATTGGTTTTTCTGGAGTGCAAGTGTTCCCAGCACTGCTTTGCCTTGGGGGATCCTCAAAAATCCTGCATTGCATTTGGATCCCTGTCAGATCTACCTCAGAACGTTTCCGAAAAGGCAGCTTCTTCCTGCGTCGAAGAACAAAGGCAAAAAGCCCAGCAGCAACAAATACAGCTGAGATGAAGAGGATGAGTAGGCTGAGGATGAGGACCGACAATGGGACAGCTCCTCTCCCACCTGCCTCCCCCAGGTCAGAGCTCCCTGTGGTCAAGTCATCCTCACCAGGCAGAGCTGGGGAGGGGCCTGAGGAATATTTGAGCTTGGGACATAGGACCTCAACTTCAAGTAAGCGCAGATCCTTTCCAAAAGCAAATTCTGGGGTCTTGCAGATGACATCGCCAACCACAATGACAGAAGAGAGTTTTTCCAGCCACTGCTTGAGGGGAATTATATCGCATGAGCAGTCCCAGGGGTTCTGATGGAGATCAATCTGGACAATGGAGGTCAGAGGCTCCAGGACACCATGCACAGGCAAGGAAAGGAAGTAATTGTTACGGAGGTTAAGACGGGCAAGGTTGGTGCCAGCAAAAGCATCAGTGGGAAGGGAGCGTAGCAGGTTGTCATTCAGGAAAACCAACTGGAGATTTGGCATGAGGGAGAAGGAGTGAGGTTGGATCTCACGTATGACATTATATTCAAAGTAAAGATAACTCAACATCTGAAGCCCCCGAAACATCCCAGGAGTGAGTCGCTCAATGTCATTCCCATTCAGATATAAACTTTTCAAGTTTGGTAGGCTAATAAAGGCGCCCTCCTGGACATAGGATATCCGATTGTTCCCTAAATGCAGTAAATCCAAACTTGAGAAGTTCCAGAAATCTGAACGGTAGATTTTCTGTATTAGGTTCCCACTGAGATATAATTTCTTGGCATTGAGGGGCCGTGGCAAGAGCTCTGAGATATTGTGAAAGCTTTTCTCTTTACAGTTCACCGTTAGGCCCAGATCATTGATGTGAAGGTTGCAAATACATCCAGCTGGACAAATAATTGGGATGGGAGGTCTTGTTTGGTAACCAGCAATGGGGGGCTGGTTGATGCCTGGATAGATGCTACGAGGGGTTGGGGGATTCTTCGTTGGCCGGGGTCGTTTGGTAGGCTTCACAGGTCTTTCATTGTACTCCACAGAAGAGGCGGTGTTATGAAAGGAGGAGAGCATGGAGGAAGGTTTAGTAGGCCAAGTGTTCTCATTGCTGAAAGGAACCCGGGGAATTCCCAGCTTGGCCTCAATCTGCGCATCGGAGAGCAGAGGACAGAGCTCACTGCGCTTGATTTCCCGTAAGTCTTTGCCATGTAAGTGGAATGGGTACTCACATGTAATCTCACCCACCAAAGCAGTATAAGGGATTCTCTCCAGCCATGTTTTTAACTGGACAATCTCACACACACAGTTCCAAGGATTCTCTTCCAGCTGGATTTCCATCAAGCTTCTCCCAATATACTCCAGTGTGCCCTTATACGGTAAAGTCTTAAGTCTGTTTCCTCTCAAGTCCAGATGTGTGAGGGACACAGATCGAAAAAGATAGTTTGGGAGTACAGGGATCAGATTGTCATTTAGTATGAGCACTCTCAATTTGTGAAGGTGTCTGAATGCACCACTTTCAATTCTTTTGATAACATTATAGTCTGCCTGGAGATACTCTAAACTCTCCAACCCCAGAAATGTGTCGTTTCGGAAAACTTCCAGTTTGTTTTCATGGAGAAACAGCCGTTTGAGTAGTCCTAAGCCATTGAATGCCCCAGCATGGATATCTTGCAAAGCGTTATTACCCAGATTAATGGATATGGCATTGTTAAGGTGGAGGAAGCTGTTAAAGTAAAGTTTCCTCATTGAGTTTCTCTGCAGATTCAGCTTGAAGGGCCTGCTCCATATCTGGGAGATCTGGCTGACATTTGTAAATCCTTTACTGTCACAGTGGACGTGGAAGATGCCCTCCTTGACCTCGCAGTAACAGGGCTCGAAGCAGGGCTCGTCGATCTCCTCGGAGTCCTCTAGTAGTGGGATTGGTGTGGTCCATCCTAAGGCTATGGTGCTCAGCAAGGTAACCCACAGCATCCTCGCTGACACCAAGGAGATGAAGTGTTGGCTCCAGGGACAGAGCCACTTCACAGCACTGCAATAGAGAACAGAAAAAGACAATGCAAGGGTGGGTGGGAAAGGAGGAGGGAAGGTGTTGAGGTTGGGATTACACACACAGGTACACACACACACACCCTCACAAAGTAAGGTTTAAGGTGACATGCAGAAAGAGAGGAAAGAGGAATGAGGAGGAGAGCATTAGTTTCAGTAGACTGGAAGGCAAGCTTTGAAATGAATACCAATGAATAATAGAATGCCATTGGAGACCACTTCAGATTCTGCAATATTGCTGGGTATTTCAAACAAAATATAAGAGTATGGGCTCTTGAATGAATTATATGATACCCAGCAACACAAACAAATCTCTACAAACAGTCAGTTAACTTCACAATGTAGACAGGAACACCATCTATTATACAGCAGATGTGCTGCTAAGGTCGCAATAAATCACAGCAGAGATGCTTATCGCCATGAATAAACGAAGGCAACAGTAGGCGAGTGAGGGTGGTGGTGAGGAGACACTGGCCCTTCGCCTCATTTATTACATAACAGGGACTGCAACCCCTTTTTTAAGATATGTATATGAAGGTCCAACACATTATGTAGAATTTAGAGTTGGTGCATTGAGTCTTTAAAACAGGAGTATGAAGAATATCAGCTCTGTGATTCATAGAGGGAATGGAAAAAGGATATGGTTGAGGTTTTTGCTCCATGAGTCAGCCACAACTATTTGTGTATCTCCGTCTTTGACTCATGTTAATCTGATATAAAAAAGCCGTAGGCCTGTTTTATGAAAATATTACCCATTTGACTTTGGGGTAATGGAAGACCTCATTTTTTTAAATTTCAATGAAAAACAATAAATGACTTTGTAAAAAGAAAAATAGTCCAGTAGGTCCAATGACTCCATTGTACAGAAAATGCCGAGCTGAGAAAAAAGAAAATCCCTCCAGTGCTTTTTTTCTTGGGTCAAATATTCGATAAGGCGGGATAATGTCGGCGGTTTGAGTGTACCCCAAGATTTAATTTGTCCAAAGTACACTGAATGAAACTTCTCTGGTTTTCTCTGTCGGTAATACTCATGTAGGATCTGAGGAACAACGGCAGAAATGAAAGGCGCAATGGGCGAAGCTGCCGCTTGGAGAAGCGCAGTTATAAGGCTGTAGAGTCCAGTAGCCTTATAGACAGAAAAGTACAAATAATGATGATAATTACCTCATTAGAAATGCCCCTAAAATTTCACTTTTATTTATAAAGGAAGCATTGATAGAAATGTTTTCTTAGTAGGTCTGTTGTTAGCCTATCTGTAAAAAAAATATCTCCCCACGTCCTTCTCTCTCTCTCTCTCTCTCTCTCTCTCTCTCTCCTTCTCTCTCTCTGATACACACAACCACACACACATTCTTAGATGTTTTTCTCTTCCCTCTGACTTGTCATACATGTACACTCATGTATTCACAATTCTGCCTGCTCAAATGAAGGTGTTGAAAATCCAAACATGCGTGGGACCATGTGCCGAACTGAGCCGCTGTCCGTGGTGCTGAAAAACAAAAAAACCCATCGACAGGGACGAAGAGGAGAGAGGAAAAAGGTAATCCAATAAAAAAAGATGCAATTGCTTAAACCCGAATATGTTCGGGGGGAAAAAATAGTTCCGTACACATCATCTCTTTGCTGCAAATTCTCCGAGTACAATCCTCCAGGATTTATTGATTCCACCTCCATGTTAGAGATCAAAAAGCCGGATGCAATATTTGAAAAAAAAAAGTAATAATAACATTGATGACAAGCTATTACGTGTCATATAAATCCCTTGAGATATTTCTAATAGAGTGTTATACATACTTAGTTTAGTGGGATTCCAACTTCACATATCCTCCTGCGACGTGTGCTGTTGTTGGCCGGTGCGTCCCGCTCACCGTCCGATACCGGGCTGCGGGGGAGAGAACGACATACGAGGGTGACTAAGCTGTGAGAGAGGAACAGAGGAAACACAGAGGGGGATATGGACAGAGAGAGAGAGAAAGAGAGCGAGAGGGCACTGAGAAATGAGAGAGGAAGAGATGAACACGATAATGAGCCATGGATGAGTTAAAAAGTGTTGCTTATCACGAGTGAAAATTTAAATGTATCCTCATAAAAATAACTTAACAGCCTGTAGACAACAGACCAAGTTAGTGTGGGATGATGATATTTATGATAAATGTTGGTGTAAACACACTGCCTCCGGCCAAAAAAAAAAGAAAGAAAGAAAAGAAAATAGGAGAGAGCGTGTTTAAATACATGCCAAGCATAATGCAGCAACCTTTCGTCGTGACATTGGAGGAAATGTGTGGCTAAAGAACAAACTGGCTATTGATCAGTCGAATGGATCATTATCTCCGTTGTATAGGGAGCGCTTGTTGTCCCCTTTTGAAGTCTATGGATATGCAGACACCAACAAGCACAGAAACATGCACAAGCACACAAATCCACGCATCAATTAAATGTCCCATGCTGACATACATGGAAACACCCTGTGACCGCTCACCTTAGTTTCGTAGTGCATTTGGGAAGCATCGGGGAAAAGACCAATAGTTTGAGTCTCGTTAGATCTCTTTCTTGTTTGCTCTCTCTTTCTCCCCCTCTCCCTCTTTCCTCACCCCCTTCAGTAGCTGAGGCAAAAGAGAGGAGAGAGGAGAAATGAAGACGTGATAAGAATGCTTTCTCTCCCACTCTCACTCTCCGGTGATTCTGACTCTACTCTCTTCTTTCTCGTCTCCCTCTTTTTTTCCCCAAGCACTTTGCTTAAAATGCAAGTCTTCGAATTCTGCCCGTCCACTTCCTCTTCCACCCCTTCCCTCCTCCTCCTCCTGCTTCACTCCGCCGCCTCTCGGGCGAGCGCTCAACAGCAGTGTTGCAGGGTGAGAGTGTTTTCCGCTCGGCTTCAGGACCTTGTCTCTGTCCAGCGCAGCAACAGTGAGAGTATATGGATCATATCAGCGTTTGCTCGGCCATCAGCTGCTTTTTTTCTTCCTTTGTTTCCCTGGGTTCGTCTCCGTGTCGTGCGTCAGAGAAGTGGGGGACCGAGATGGGGAGGTGGAGGTGGGATTGAAGGGGGCGAGAGACGCAGAGGAGAGAGATGTGGCGGTGAGAGAAAGAGGAGGAGGGGAGCAAAACGTGCGATGGGGATGGCTGCGTTATAGTTCTGGATGCTGCCGAGAGGTGGAAAGGAGGAGAAGTGAAGAGAGGGGAGAGTGAGGAGCGCTCTGGCTTTCGTAGCGGGGGCGCGCGTGAGGGAGAAATAAATAAATAAGTCAGCTAGCGCGCCGTGCGGGGCGGATAAGAGTACCGGACCTGTGGATGATAGCCAGGACGCAAAAGTGGCCTGTTTTTTCTCGCAGTCTCTGTGCATGATCATAAATTTAAATCAATTTGATTTGATCATTTTTTAGATTTATCCAATAATTATCCCAATGATCTGTAGTTATTTTACTAAGGAACACGATCATTGCTGAGAAGATGAATCGGGCAGCCCCAACACTTTGCCAACATCTTCTCTCTCCACTTTGGAGACCAAGAGGGTGACCTCGACTATCCACAGCAAGCGAGGGAAAGACTGGGACATACTGAACGTTTCATCGTTCTGTTTAGTTCGCTTGCCTTCCCCAGTCTCGCCTCCAGCGGGCAACACAAGCCCGTGTTGTGAGGAGGAAGCTCAGTCGGTTCTCACAAGTTGTGACGAGATATATAGTTTTTGCAGCTCTGTACAGAAGGGGGTTTGTTGCAGGGAGAGTTGTAATCTCCTCACGCTATCTCTGGCTGTTGCGCAACTCCTGTTTGCCTCTATGACATATGAGCTCAGGTATATTTAAGCTTATGGTAACCTCCCAAGGCTCATGGTAAGGATTTATCACATTCACATAAATTGTAGGAGGAAACTAAAGCTGATGGAAGTTTACTCAGCCATCTGATTTTATAAAGGTTCCACTGCTATTTACATCTTTATATGTTTTCCTAAGTAATGCTGTTGCCAAGTATCCTATTCCCATTGAGATGTATCACTTTATATGCCATGGTGGATTAAACGTTTGAGTTTTGAGGACATTTTCCTCTGTTGATAGGAAAAATATGAATACACACATTAAATCATGGAGCTATAAAGATATTTAATTGATGTTTTTGACGTTTCTCACAGCTGCTACATCTCATTGTTGAATCCATGACAATGCATGACTCAAAATAACTCACTGGTTATACACAGTGGTACTGGTTATACACAGTGGTACTAAAAAAACAACAACCCCAAATTAAAATGGATAAATCCATATAACTATAACCAAATTATTTGGAGCCACATAATTACAAATGAGTGATATAATACAAATGATTTGCTTTGTTCACCTGAATACGTTCCTATCCTGAACCAATACAGCAAATACACATAAACCTTAGTCAGTAAGTTTGTACACACCCACACACAAGCACACTGCACTTGCTTTTACTTGTGCAGGCTACCCACTGCGGATAGGAGGTTAGAAAGGAGTGTTTGGGAGCAGCTGGTGGTCTGTAAAACTGCCATTCTTCCACATGAAAAGCCTTCATTCACCCCTTTAGCTTGTCAGCTACTGTCACAGGCTGACATGAGGCCAGTACAAACCCTTCATTCAGCTCACAGGACATGGACTGCATCAAGTCTGTCACACTGAAGCAGGGCTAAAGTACAAAGTACAGATTGAGGCTAATGAGATCACCAGTTGAAATTTATACTTTGAGTGATGCAACAAGAAATGGACATTGATCGCTTTGGGTTTGACAAGTGTCATGCCAAATGCAACTGCTCCTAAGTAAGAAGAATGAATGAGGGGAACATAACATGATGAAAGTTCACCCAACTAGCCCTAGTAACTTGGCCCAACTCCTCCGTTTTGTACTCTTGTAGGTATGCAAAATGCCCCATTTTATTTTGGAATCAGTGGCCTAGAGTCATGAAATGTTACAGGGCTTTTGGCACTAGTAGTATATAGTAATTAATATAGCAAAATAACCTTCCTTTGAAAAACATGAATTTTTTCACATATTAAAGCTTATGTGTTGTCATTTCATAGAGGGGAAAAAGTGTTTAAAATGCTAGCTTTCTCTCTATTCTCTACATGTCCATTTTTCTTCATTAAAAACTTTTCTGCTTAAGTTAAAAGTCATTATGTTTTTCAAAAATATTTGTAAGGATTTAAACACTGTCAGGGTTGATTCAAGAGTTTGATGAAAATTACATTAACAACAATATGGGATTTTCAAATGGACCACTGTATTGTTAAAGTCAAAGTCAAAATGAGTGACTAAGCTGTCTGGACATGACAAGAGGCATTAAAGTCAACTCAGTCATCAATGGCATTTTAAGGTCATCACTACAGGATAAAGACACATCAGTCACAACTCTGTCATCACGGATTGCAAATAAAACTGGAACTATAAAGGCTAAAAAGACTATCAAATGCTGCCACACTACAGCTTCAAGAGCTCACTTCAAATATTCATCAGAAAAGATTTGGAGCATGGCATACTTTCACTTACACTGTAAGTTAATGAAGAACACAAAGGGTCAAATGGAAGGTCAGAATGCAGATTATTAATGAGAAAATGTAGGACTGACAGTTATTTTGGATAAGTAAGCTTGTAATAATTTATTTATTTATATCTTATTCTGATACAACATTTTTTTCTAATTTGTGAGCACATATGGCAATTTCACACAATGCATAATGTTGGGATGTTACAGTTTTGTCGCCTTATAGCTGGAGGAATATTGATTTTGAGCATTTATTTTGACACCAATGCATTGTACATGGTGGATTAACATAGCAATTGCACATTTTGGTGTGTGACTACATTGGACTGTGACATATTACTGGGCCTTTAAATTAACAAATTGAATTATTTCAAACTGTCTTTTTAGCGACGGTTGCACTCAAAATAAAACCTTGAAAAAAAAAAAAAAAGCTTTTCCTCCTTTAAAAACGTTTTCCGTTTTTCAAACAGCTCCAGCTCACCATTAATGTTTCTCTGCTTGTCATCAGGACTCTGCGACTTTCCTCATGCCACCAGCCTAAACCCTTTGTGGACCCCAGGGGATGGTGAAAGGCACAATCAAATAATTCCCAATCTTCTGTCTGTCTATCTTTCTGTCTCTCCTGCTGTCAGTCTGCCTGAGTGCTTGAGTCAGTGTAACCAAGTTGTCACTAACCTGGCTTTCTTGCTGTCCACTTACATCCTCACCTGGCTGCCTACCAGCCAGGCCACCTGCCTGCCTGCCAGTCTCTCTCCTGATGGCCTGCCTGTTTGGCCTTCTTTCATGTCTGCCAGTCTCTGTGCTGGTGTACCTACTTGCCCATGAGCCTTTCAATGTGACATGAGACTGCCTGTCTGACAGAATTCCATTTACTGTAGGCACCCACCGGATTAAGTCCTGATATTGATAGTCTTATATTACACAGAGCAGTAAAAACTGATTCAATTTGAAAAAAAATAAATAAATGTAACCACATAGCCAGGAGTGTCCAAATGTGTTTATAATTGAGAATTGGTTCTCATTCATTTTAACTGGAAAAAAAAAAAAAAAGTTGATCCTTGAGGGCTGCTGTCCTGCAGGTTTTGGACATTTCCTGCTGGAGCACGCCTGGATCAGATTAATGGTCAACATGCTTGTGCAACAGTTGACAGCAAGCATTTGAGGAAAGCCATTTTAATTTGAATCGATCAGCCTGGGTGTGTCAGGGTGGGTGTAGAGGCAGGACCCGAATGCAGTGAAAGGAGGCAAAAGCAGGCGGTCAGAAAATAATAAGCACTGCACATGCCCACTGGCAGGAAAGAAGAACAAGTATCAAAAACAAGAACTTATATGCAGCCACTAGAAATACTGATAAAGATCATATGACACAAGAAAGAACACAGATAAGACAGAAGAGAGAATAGAGAGGGTATACATACAGAGGGAACTAATGACCAGTGGAGGGGCAGGTTGTGTAATTAGCCAACATAAATCAGGTGAATAGGAAGTAAACTAAACCAAACAAAGGAATAGACTCTTCAAAATACATCAGGGAAACAAACCAGAATATAAATCAATTCACAAAATGTGGGCACAACATGAACTAAAGACACAAACAACTAAAATCCAAACAGAACCAATGTCCAAGAACATAGTTTCTTTATTAGCTGCTCTACCGTCTATAGTCCCCTAGTGTTCTGCACTATTCTGCCTTTACATGCTTCCCATAACCATCCTGAGGAAGTATGGCATTTTATTTATAGATTTACACCAATGACTGCCTTTTAAATGCAGTGTTTCAAAATGTATACAATTACTATTGGATTGTAACAGCAATGGAAGCTTAAACAGCTTGAACTTTCTAAATTTAAAAAAGGAAAATACTGAAGTAATGAGGGGTGCCTGAAATGCTTCCCATATTAGTCTGTGTTACATTAAACCTTACATTATCTTTAAGATAAACCAATGAAATAAATACTAAAGTGTCATTCTTCATAATAATTTATATGGAACTGAGGCCTTTTGTCCAAGTTCTTCCTGACTTCTTCCAAGACATTTAGGCCATTTAGGTCTACTTTTTGTTCTTTGTTGGTTTTGCTGTCAATGTCATTGTCATTTATTTCTGTTATTCATTTTCTTGTCTTTTACCTATTTTTAATGTATAAACTTTGGTCAATGATATTTTTCAAACATTTAAAAAAAGACCTGCCCTGCTAAGTTTATTTAGTCAAGTGAGAAGAAGCACCAGATATTTTTGATTTTACATCTAGGTGTGTATAAGGGCCAAAGTGCATAAACATATAATGCTTTTAACTGTGTACTTTGACTTTAATCAAAACAGCAACCCGAAAAAAGAAAAATGACCAAGTCTTAGCTAAACTTTATTTTTTAATATATATACAGTAACTGGTTCATCATTCACTGGAAATATTAAGAGGACTTTATAAAGATACTGACTGACAGCTCTGGATAAGACTATGAAGGAGACTGTGTGCAAATAAGGAATCCACAGCTGCTTTAGCTTTAAAAGTTATTCTTTGAAGTTCATGGCCTGGCCTTGTTTGAAATTAGCCTTATTTCCAGAGTGAGAGTGTATCTTGGCCTAGACTTTAAGAAGCAGTGGCTGGGTAAAAAAGCATTACAGAAACAGGTTCCCTGAGAAGATCAGTTTATTCAGTTTGAACAAAGCTCATTTTCAGCACTGTGGAACATTTTTTCTTTGCCCCCCCCACCTGAAAGCCTACAGAGATTTTTTAGAGAAAATTAAGCTAAACCATGTGTGTGTCTTTTTATATAAAGTATTATGTTTCTTATGAAAGCAGACTCTCATAGAATGAGTCATTGCAAATATATGGGGTCAAAGAATGTCACTTTGGGGTTTGCTTTTATTAATTCTTCCTAAGTTTATAAAAAGTCTCTCGTTCTTTCTGTGTGTGTGTGCTTGCCACTGAACAGCACTTTGATGTGGTCATGTCTGAGTGATTGGCCAGTGTGAATGAGGTTCAGGACAAAAGATCATCCAAATGTAAAACGCAGACAAGTGTACTCTCCATCTTTTTCTCATACACACGCACGTGATGTAACATTGTCTCTCTCCGTCGTTTTTATGCCCTGAAATACTGCTAGGAGCTTCCCCTCATCAAGCCCAGGACCAATTTTACGACCTGAAGTTCCTAACATTGTTATAGAGCACAAGAGGCCATGGGGAGATTATTGACACACTGTTTACATACTCTTTATTGTAAATACTTGCATAATGAGAAAATGAAAGATAGTGATTTAAGAGGAAACACTGCTTGCTTGTTGCTGCCACTGCATTTCATCAGTCTCTGCCTTTGCATCTTCAGTGTCCCTTGATACAGGGAACACAGAAGACTTTCCTTCTACATGTGCACACAGACACACACGTTTAAAAAACCCATCTGGATTTGCATTGTACGATTCAGTGAAGACAACTAAATATGGCAACTAAACATTCTAAATCAGTTGTCCCAAATCTTGCTTGCTCCAGTCCCCCCGCTGGGACCCTGGATTGGATCAAGCAGGTATAGAAAATGGATGGATGTAATAAGATTCTACACATTATGTTACTGTTGTCATGGCAATTGTAACTGCATATCATGTAATTGGGTATTTTGACAAGAGGAAATAGTATCAATTATTTGTCGACAAATGTTAATAATAATGACAAACAAATAATAATGATTTGGTTTAATTTCTCTTCGAAATATATTTTGCATTTGCAACAGGGTGGGTGCAGGGTATGCATGCTAGAAGGTTTATAAGATAGGCTTATCTAAGACTTTCATTTAAAATAATAATTAAATGAAAGAAAGGAAAAAGAAGAAAAACATCATGGTCTCAAACATAATTATCATGCTCGGATGTCTGACACTTACCTTTTACTTGACCCTCAACCTCTTTATTAAGTCTGTGTCACTTGTTGCTATGACAACACTGTAATGAAGTTTTCTATCAGTGTTTAATATTGGTGCAGCTGGTGTGTTAGTAACCATTATTCAAAATTGACCAACCATAAGGGCAGAGTATAGTGCTAGAAAGGGAAGGTGACGGGCCCAAAGATTATTATGGTCTGCTTAATTTTATTTTCATTCTGTTAGTTTAGTTTTAGACATTGAAACTGGTTGGGCCCACTTCACAGTTCTAACCTGGTGTATTAGATACACTGTTTCATATTATTTACCCTGTACATTCAAAGCTGGCACTGAAGAATACATTTTGTGATCATGGTGATGAACACTAATTGGCTTATCCACTCAGCAGTCGTGTGTGGTAGCTTACATTAGGTGGAACGTAACGCAGAGAGAACACTGTAGAAATGTCTGTGTTTTCTTTACAACACGTTGTCTGTAGCAGATGAAGCTTCTTATCGGACTCATATCCGAACCATACATTTCTGAATGTATCCACAACAGCAAGGAGCTTGTTGAAAACAACATACACAACACATCAGCAGAAAAGAGAATCTGGCAAAGTTCTCTCTCACTTACACGAGAAATACACGAGGAGATAAGCAGCTACCTTCACACATCATTTCACCTGCTGATCTCTCTAACATTGGTAGCTGGATGCAAAATCTCTGCAAGTAGCCTGTGTTTTCATATGCCACCCATCCATCCTCTGTCTGTACCCACTTATTCCAAGGTTTGCGGGGAGGCTGGAGATTATTCCAGCTGCTACTAGATGAAAGGCAGGGTACACACTGGACGGGTTGCCAGCTCATTTACATAGATATAAAGTGATATAGCAAGTATAGATCAGCAAGCCTGTATGCTGTTTTTTTTTCATTTGAAAGCCATTTTGGATTAAAAAGAAAATGTTACATGGCTAAAACCAAGAAAAGAAATGGCTTTAACTGTATACCTCTAACTTTGTTACAAACACAATGACATGGACCACCATCTACTGTATATCCAGCAAATTATACTTTCAGTATATTATGCTGAATTTTGTTATTCTCACAGTATAATTAACCTTTCATTGTCTAATACAGCACTAATTATACACCACATTTCTGAAAGTTCACCAATTTCAATTTCATAAGCAGGTCTTTCTCTCAAGAATATCTTGCACAAATCTTTACTGACCTCAGCCTGGTAAGTGACCTCAAGAGACAAACAGCTCTGATTATCCAAAATATGTGTATGTGCATGCATTCATGAATGCTTCTGTAGAGACCTTTCATGTATGCCCGTTTTGTTTGTCTTTTAGCAGTTATGCTAAGCCTGTGGCCAGATGGTGTCCTCTCAAAAAGCCTGTGCGACATGGCCACACTCTGTCTCAGACACACACAGACATGCTAGCATAAAGTCTGCAAGCCTTCCATCCCATCCCGCTATCTTTCTCTGCTCGCTGTAGCCTCAAACTGTCGAAGCAAAAATACCCACAACATGTCTACTGAGAGACCTAATTCTCACACACTGCTTTCCCTGGAGAGCTAAACAGAGAGACAGAGAGAACATTAGCTGCTGCCTCAACGAGTTTTTTGGGGGGTAAATTACAATGGCAAAAGGAGAAAGAGAATGATGCAGAGAGGTTTAGCGAAGATAGGGAAAAAAATCTCTTACATCCACACACAAACACGCATAGAGACCCAGAGATGAGACTAATGATTTCAATTTTAGCCTTGTAAGCATATCAACCACCTCATGGAGGGGGAATTCAAACTCAGCTTTAGAATATGGAAATAAATCACAGAACGTGAAACAATAATATAGGAAATGCGAGGAGAGGACAATTCGTTTGAGCCTCATGGGAGCAGTCATTGGAATTCATAAGAGCTTTTGTTTGGCTGCTATCCTATTTTTTCTTTTGTCATAAGCCTTGAATATCTCAAGAATTTAGGATCTTATACAGAAGACAAAAAAGGGCAAAGCTGAAATAATACCTGGAAGTTAAATAACTATTTGCACTTCAATTAAAATTGTTACATTTGAGTGTCCAACTGCTGCCTTGAAGGTTAAAGCCATACCCAAAAGGTTTCAGGTTTGAAACCCCAACAATCTTTTTCTCAACATCTTTGCAAATTCAACTACGTCATTGCCTACTACTCGTAGGTAGTTAATGTTAATCTATGATCATGTGACGCTGTCAGGCAAGACCTGACATAGAGTAAGTCACACGGCTGCAGTTTTCAAATACTCTGGTGGTTACTATATTAAAAAGAATAAGATGAGATTAAAAAAAGAATAAACTGTCATAAATCAAGATGGATCTGAGTAAACATCTTGGAGTATCAGAAAATCTGAGATGGTAATTCTCTTTGTAGTTTTAGATGTAATTTACACACAGTGATTATATACTGTAGCTGATGTTAGAGGAAGATGTAAGGAAGTAACAGGGCTCACTGTTCACACTGAGCACTCCTCTGACATGTTTTCCCCTGCATCCCTTTTTTTTCTTTTTTTCTTTTTTTGATGGAGGGAATGAACTCAGAAACAAGGAGAACTGGGTCATCTCTGTGACATGAGACAGGATTAGTTTTGAGTTCTGGCCAGTTTTTGTCAGTTTGACCGAGATAGCGAGGCATCACAGATAAATATGTAAGCTGTAAAAGTCGATAGTCAAATAAGCAAAATAAATCAAATAAATGTTTGGAGTCACATTAATTTATCAGAGATAAAAACTGAAATGGTTTTAAATGATTCTAAAATGTGCACCACAAGAGCCTCTGAAGTTGAATCTCTTTAATTATAGTGCTACTTGTTTGTTTAGTGTGAAATTATTTAAGAAATAATGTCTAAATGTCTCCAATGAGATTTTAGGGGTTTTTTTAATGATAAAACTGGTTATTTAGACTCAGGGACTTCATAGTGGCTTGATGGTGTTCTTAGGGTGTTGAGAGGTATTTTCCTTGATTACCAAAAATTATATTTTATTGTCACCTGGCCAGAAGACCCTCTTCCACATGCTTTAAGAGTCTTGGTGAACTTTGCTGTAAATAATGTATTTTTGCTTTGAGTAAAGTTCATCTTTGTCTTATAGTGGTCTTATGGACACCAGCCTGCTGTATGCATCCACATGGCCACGATAAACCACACACACCAGAGACTGATTACCACTGGTCAAATGTTGCCGCTGGTTATAGCTCCCCTTTATGAGTTTTGGTCTTTATGGTGTTGCTTGCTTTGGTGCTTCTGAATTAGTGGTGATACTGACTCAGTGGCCTTTCAGAACTGGTGTCTACAGTACATGCTGACATCATGTGACATGTAGATCACACAGAGGTAAATCTTATTTTGCAAAATATGTCATTTCTTTTTTTTGTCTTTTTTCACTTCACAATGTTTTGGGATAAATAAGTGTAGCTCATCTCCAGATTCTAACTGGGTTTATCTTGATCACACTTGTAGTTGCCCACATTCCAAGCAAATGTAAGTATCCTGTTTTGAAGTTTTCAATAAAGATATAACATAATAGCAGAGTAAAACATAGCAATGTGCATCTTAAATAATGTATGGCGGTTAACAGTTTGAATTGTTACGAATATACTTTGTTCATCCTGGTCAGGGCAACTCAATTCAGTCCTACGAGGGCGGCAGTCCTGCAGGTTTTCAATGTATCCCTGCTCCAACACACCTGACATAGATTCATGAGTTATTTTGTAGAACTTCATAGGCTGTTGGATCCATTTAATTTGAGTCAGGTGTATTGGAGCAAGGACACATTGAAAACTTATAGGACTGTGGCCCTCATTAGAACAAATTGAGTAGCCCTGATCTAGGTGAAATATCTTACAATAAAATGTTTAACAAGTATACTCGCAGTACTGCAAGGCCATGAAAATTCAAATAAGCAACCTATCCATCCTGCCATTACAGGAAAACCAGTTTTGAATTGACTTCTGGTTTTTATTGAAGAGAACAAAAATAAACTATTAGCTAAAAGATTAAAATTAAATTGCACAGATAAACATAAAGAAGTTCACATGCCTTACATGGCTTTGTCTAAATGATATGCTTGGTCACTCTGCTGTGGGCATGAAACTATCTGCCATCATTAAAGTTGTGATGTAGGGAAGTGAGTCATATTTATGGTTTGACTGATCCAGAAAAAATCTGAATAATGAATTCATTCAGAAGATGTCTTAGGAAATGTTTATGTAACTTTATTTT
>JAOXYM010000009.1:23023757-23034837 GCA_028567055.1 Leptatherina wallacei | reverse complement strand
GACACACGCTTGACTACACAGCCGTCTACAGAACATTTCACGTGCGCAGTCGCCTTCTTCATTCCTGCTGCTTTCTGAGGACGGGCTGGATAAACACATGAGCTCTGGACGCGGGCAGTGTTGAAAAGCAGCCGGGGGAGGGACTTTCCCAGTTTGAATGTCACAACTAGCGGGATTTTCTAAACACCTTTCTAAAGACTTAATTGTAAAGTCACATACACACTACTTGTGGTTGTTTTTTTATAGGAGTTTTTGGTCTGTTCGTGACTTAGAACATTATAAGAGACTATTCCAACGACTTAAACAAGAGATTTTTGCACAGAATGGCCCCTTTAACCCTGCCACACAAGGCTTTATGTCTTTATTTGACACTGATTAATCAGAAGTCATTATTGCATGTGGGATTCCTGACAGTTCTTCCATCCACCGCGTCCAACATTTTGGTTGTTAATGTGCTGCGCTGCGCATCAATATTGTACAGAAAACTGTCAGAAAAAACAAAGTGCGATAAAAAAGAATTCCAACATGAGATTGCTGCAACATGCTGTAGTTTCCAAATTAATTAGGGATGAGAATATTATTCAGGTAAATAATGGACTGCGCTAAAAAAAAGCCCTCAATCTGAAAATCAACAGGGAATTATACATCCAAACGGGGTCTGATCATGTTCCAGGTATTCCTGTGAATGATTTGCGCTTTAATGTCGAACATTTTTTCGAGAAAAGGACGCGCCATGTCTGATCCACGATTTATTTCAATCTGACTGTCAACTGAAGAGAATAAACTCAGTTACTGGGTGTAAACCTGCTAACGAGCAGGTTTGTCTCACAGAGTATGTTACCATGGTAACTAACTCAGAGTTCAGTTGAACTCACTCTGTGAAACGGAAAATTCAGAGTTTCCTCTAACTCTGCGTCAACTAACTCTGAGTTTAGACTTTAGAGTCTAAAGAGTCTTAAGAGTCTAGAGTTAAGCCCCAGGTGCTTATGCAGGGAGTCATCATGACTGGCCAATCAGAGAGGAGATGGAGCTGTAGCCAACCAACCCTGGAGGAGTGATGACACCAGTGGGTGGCCAACCACCTGCAAGCACTGGTACAGTCCACTTTGCATAAAGGCCCAACAGGCCAGCAGGCCCAGGGCTGTAACAACACTACTTTGGATTCACTTGGTACTACACTATATTCAGTTGATTCAGTATTCAGGATGCAAAAGAGTGGCTCATTAATTCAGTCTATTTCTTTTCCAACTGTTTTTTTTTTAAGTGATTCACCATTTATCCCGAAATTAGATTGCAGCAAAAACTGTAGCTTATTTGGTATGAGTTGACTATTTACCTATTAGGATACAAATAAAATCCAACAAGCTGGATTCATGTATACCTATAAACATCAAAGTTTAAGTCTCAGCGTTAATTTTTTTGAATAAATACTTTCATCGACTGTACCAGTTTAATAAAAACCACAGCATCTTCTTCCAGAAGCAGATATGAGGTGGTGATGTGGTTATATTTCACAGCATTTGCACATCCATCTCAATAATGGAGCCTCTCATAAGACTAGCTAACAGTGACGTCATTAACCTCCTCCAGTTTATTTTCAGTTCCACCCTGCAGCTCTTTTCATGGTTGCACCTTCTTGTACCAAAATAGTAAGTGCTGATGGAGAAGCCCACGCAGAGCACATGCCCAAGACATAGCATTTTAAATTTGTGTAGCTCTTGCATAGTTGAAATAAGCAGTAAAAAAATGGCAAGGGGCAAGTTCAGTAATGGTTTTAAGACTCTTTTTCCTCAAGAGGCCATGTAATACTGGGTTTTAAAAAAAATCCTCTAAAAGTTGTCTCAGTGGCAGATTTATGCTTTACAATATGTCATGGTGATTTTGTCAAAGGATGTATTAAGTTGAAATGTTCAACAAAAAAATGCATGTTTGGTTTGGTGCTGCTCGCTCATCCCACTGCTGCCCCCCTCAGTTTCTACCGCTCTCTGGTCAGATTTAGATTTTCTGGCTTTTTACAACTCCCAGGAGGACAACTGTAAGCTTCAAAGCATCTCTTCAGACAAAATTCTGTGACCACACAGATGCTAGGGCCGTGTTGTTATGTTTTTGGCTTCCACTCATCTCAGTTATTCAGAGAGCCAGGAACAAAGGCACAGTGGTTGCGATTGGGGCTGTGGGCTTCTTGTCTCTGTTGTAATCATAGCCAACTCTGTCTCATTGACCTGGCCCAGTGCATAGCAAGCCTAGAGCACAGTATAAGCCATACTAGCTGATTCATTGTCAGCATTTAATCCCATGCTCCAATGCACTGAAAAAAGCAGCAGTGGTTTACTGATCTTACCTGAGACCTGAGAGGTCTGAACTCTGTCTTTGTGGAAGCGCATAAAACACACATGCTTATATATCCAGTCAGTTTCTTTCCTCAGTAAAAGGGAAAAAGAAGTTTATGGTCTTCATTTATTTTCTGCTCAATCTCTTTCATACTCTTTACTCTTTCATGCTTACATGTAATTGCAACACATCCATTTGAAGACTTGGCAAGTTGACCACCAGTATCATTAGATGTTTGTGTGTATTGTATACATGTATGGTTGTAGCTGTCTTTGTCCAAATTCTGTCAAAAGCTAATGATACAAAAGCCATTTTTCATAGAGACCATCTCTACTGTGCCCTCAGTTACCATAGTAACAGTTACCAGACATACTGTGGTATAGTCATTCTTTGTCATCTTTTCACTTCATAAGCACTGTCCCACAACTTTTATTCAGTGTCATAAATGTTATTGTTTGATGTGTCTGTTTGTATAATTTTGTTTGTTTGTTGTTTGTGTTTATGCATCTCTATCTCGGGTGGCTAAAAGTATAATATCAGGGCTAAGTTTTGGAGAGGCTTGGGGTAGGCACGCACATTCAGTTGCATGCATACACACAGAAACACACACACATAAACACTCTGAAAAACTTCTACTTGAGGTGATGTAGTGTCTTGTAGTTTCCATGGTAACATCTTGGGAGTGAATCAAGGAGGAGGTCCAGCGTAACAAAAGGGAACACTGCCCCCCCACGACAAGTGAGAGGAGGAAAACAGATGGAAAGACCTAAAAAGATGAAGGGACCCATCGTTCAGGTACACAGAGTGTAACATGTTCTCAGGATGAGTCGACTTTGTGTTGCTACAGCAGAGGCAGATCTCTCTTATCTATCCTCAATCATGACTCCACACTCTTATGACAGATATCATATTTCATCCTGAGCCAGCATTGTATACGCTTGTAATGATGGCACTAAAATCAATCACTGTGTTGCAGGAATACTGTTGAACTCCTGTTGCTTCGTGGAAAATCTCTCTTCACAGTTCCCCAGGGTGTGTCTTGCCTTACTGCTTTGATCTTCCCACTGCTGCCACAGGCAAGGGACCAGTCAATGCCTACATATTGAAACCACACTTGCATTTCAGTTCTCTATGTTTTACTTATCAAAACTATTAGGCTGTAAAGTATAATCAACAGCAGATAAGTATATGAGCATTAAGTATATAAGAAAATAAGAACACAAATAAGAGTGTCCTCGTTTGTACTGTATATCTTATCAGTGACCAGTCTGGAAACTGTTGATTACTGCCAAAGAAATGTGAGGAATTTGCAATGTTTATAGAAATAACATGACTCAAATATACTGAAGATCATAAATTAACTAAATTTGAAAAAATGACTCCAAAAAATTGTAAATTGGCATACATCAGTTTTGCATACAAACTAAGAGCTTAATAAAAAATCAATAATGCTGTCAATATTTTGTGAAATAGTAACAGATGCTTTACTTGTGATTTCAAATGAAAGGGGACAAATGCATTTGAGAATGATGGAGGATCCAAGAGTGAGGTGTTTTACAAGGCTCCCAAGTGATCCAAGCTGATATAGGACTGGGCACTGTGAAACACAAAGTACTGACAGAATTAGTATCATAAGAAATTAATACTCCATAGGAACAACAGCAGCCTTCTCTTAAAAATATAATCATTCAGATTTAATTTATTTTAAATAAACACAACTTTGAACTATTGGTGTCTACTGCAAAAAGGTCACACTTCAGAGAAACACCTTCGACAGAGCATCTTACTGGGTAAAGAAAAAAAAAATCACATTTCAAGAAGAACTGTGAAAACAAAATGATGTTGGCGAGAGCAAATATGACATTTTCAGTCTGTTACTGACACATGGTGAGCACATCTTTCTCTTCACTTACATTCACTTCCATGTCGGCGTACATGTTTAACAATTAGTACAAGTGTGTGAAAAAAGAAGTTTGTGTATCTGATAGTGTTGCTAGTTAACCTGGCACAGATGACATTGACATGTGGTTGTGCATTGTTTAATCTCTTTTAAAAACTATTACATAGTCATTTTAAGAGTGTAGAAACAAAACATTGTCTAAGTAAAGATCACATAAAATGCCCTACTTGAAATATATGAATATTTCTCAATATTTACTCAAATATTTTTCATGTTTATATTTTCTGTATTGTCCACTGTAACTTCATAATGGTGTGACACACACCACATCTTTACTACACACATTCACATATAGCTACTGAGTTACTGCACTGTCTTCAAGTGGAAAGCACACACTGCTTCACCATTTTGTGGTCAAGTGTGGATGGACACATGGATCTGTAGTGCTTCTATTTTAAGGCACATTACAGGCTTTCAAATCTGAAGTATACAAGCATGCACCAACATTTGTAACATATTTTCAAGAGCTGTTTATTCAAAATATTTTGAGAGGAAATTACATTGAATATATTTTGAAGTCTTTATGGGTTTATGATTTTAATGGTGGGATCTCTGTTTTTTATAGAGCTCTTATTATGCTTAAGGAGTCCTTCCTTTTTCTTTTTATGATTTTATACAACTTAATATGCATGTCAAATGTCTGTAATGTTACAAAGCCTTTAGTCTATACTAACAAAAGTTACTCTCCACACAGAAGATACTGCCTGTGAAGTGCCTGAAATGCCTGAAATCCATCATTTGCCATTCAAGCTGTTATTCCCGGACTTGCTTACATCATCAAGCCCAACAGCTGCCTCGGGATGCTGCTGGGCAGTGACATTTTTCCTAATAGCTAGCTCAGAACTTGGCCAAGATGTAGTTACATCATTGCCTATGGTTTCAAGCATTCCTGAAAGACGCATTATGGAACTCAGGTAGATTTTCTCGGTGACACACCCTATATTAACGGCTAATACAGTATCTATCTTGCATCCTACCTGTACTGTGAGCTCTCTCAAGCCAGTAAAACTCAGTTCGATTTTTGACTCTTCTCTTATCTCTTGTGCTGTACTTTTCTCTCCTTTTTTTTTTGTCTCTTCCACCAATAATTTCCTCTTGCATTTCTTTGCTGAATCAGTCACTGTGTGCATTTGAAACGGCCGGTGTGTTGATATTGTTTTGCTATCATGTAACACGGTGCGTAAAGTGAACCTCAGCTCGCCACGCAGCATCCCGGAAGTGGTTTCTCAGCCTCAGGGTGCTGCCGGGCAGCAACAGCTCCAGAAATATAAAAAATGTCACTGTGCCATCAAACAAGTCTGGGGTGTGGAGTTTTATGGTTGGAAAGTTACTTAGTGCATCTTTAAAGAAACTTCAAACAGGACTCCTCAGGTTATTACCCATCCTAAAAGAAAATTAAGTGTGTATAGTGTTAGTTAAATAAAAGAATAAAACCAAATACATTCCCACTTCGAAAAATACCAGATGTACTCATTTGAGTGGTATTCATTTATTAGTTAGGAAAGAAAAAAAAATCCAAACGTGATGGGAAGAATCTGTCCTCACCCAGAAAAGGGTGGCGTGTCCTTTCTGAGTTGGGAAAGACATCCTAACTCAAGTGGAGAAGGTAAAAAATCTCAGGGTCTGGTTCATGAGTGTGGGAAGAATGGAGCTGGAAATTGTTGGACAGATCATACATGCATCTGCAGTGGTGTGGGCTCTGCATCAGTTTGTTGCAGTTAAGAAGAAGCTGAGCCAAAAGGAGAAGCTCTCGATTTCCTCAGCTATGGTCACAAGCTGTGGAAAGTCACTGAAAGAACGAGACTGAGGACATCAGCGTCAAGCCAGATGTTTATGTTTATTTTACTGATTTTTTTGATAAATTTTTTTTAACCTTTTTTTAGTTAAGAGAGACAATCACTAGGGACTACAGTTTATGTTTGTGAAGACTGGGGTGGGGGCGGGTGGGGGGAGTTAACTTTTGCATCTCTGTGTGTTTGTGAATGTGTGTGTGAGATTGTGTATGAAAGAAATTATAATGTTTGTGTTTTTAGATTGTTGTTATATTTGGTGTGTGAAGGCTGTTTTAATTCTCTTTTATGCATAAATTGTTTTTAATATGTAAAACACTTTAAGTTGCCGGGGCCTGAAAGGTGCTTTATAAATAAAATTTGATTTGATTTGATTTGATTTACAAGCGGCCAAATGAAAGGGGCTCAGAGCAAAGCCGCTACTCCTCCACATTGACAGAAGCCAGAAGAGGTGACTCGGGCTTCTGATTAGGCTGCTCCCTGGATACCTCCCTGATGAGTTCTGGACACGTCCCACTATGAAAGGACCCAGGGACAACCCAGAAAACTCCATTCCTCAAGGGCCTCTGTCCTACAGGTTTTAGGCATTTCTCTACTTCAACACACCTGACTGTAATCAATGGGTCACTGTGCACAACTTGGCAACAAGCTGTTTGAGCCATTTGATATGAATCAGGTGTGTTGGAGCAGGGAAAAACCTAAACTCTGCAGGACAGTGGCCCTCAAGCACCAGAGTATGACACCCCTGCGTTGGAGGGACTACCTCTCTTGGCTGGCCTGGGACAGACTTGGGATCCCCCTGGATGAACTGGGAGAATATGGCTGGAGAAGGGGAAGTCTAGGCTTCCTTGCTTAAGCTGCTTCCCGGCTACCTGACCTAGATAAGCGGCAGAAAATGGATGGATGGTTGAATGGTTAGATAGATGGATGGATGGATGGATGGTGAAAACAAAAATGTGAATAGTGGTCCACCTTCCTTTCCCTCTGTCTTTCTACCCCACATCCCATGCTCGTCTGTGCACCCATACACACGCTGTCTCTGACAAAAAAACCCAAGCAACGTTGCAATGTTGCAACGTTCCAGTTAATTGATGTGGACACGAGAAAAGCAAAATCTGTTGCAGCTAATTGAGACAAATGAAGCTTGCTGTGATCAAGGGATAGTGGCCAGTTACAATGTCACTCCAACAAAAGAGAGCAGAATGAGACAGGGAGGCAGGTCACAGAAACACAATGTATTACACTTGACCACACATACCGTGTCAATGTCAGAGCCTAAATTACAATAACAGTCATTCACTAATGTGTTGGAGAAGGTTTTACTTTGATTACAAACCATATGTCATCTCTTATGGAATAGTTTAGGGTCATAGTAGAATATCATAGATAATTCTGTGTCATTGCATTTCATTTGATGGACATATTGAAATATACGACTGGGTGTTTTGTTTTGTTTTTTAATCCAAGACAGAAACCAGCAGCTAAACTCCACTTGTTTATCATTTAAAAAGACACTTGGAATCATTTTTCTAAAAAAAAAAGTGTCTTGTGTAACACTGAGGCAGTCATAAGCTTCAGTGAAAAACTCGCCAAACTGCTCTGCATTTAGAGATGGGATATAAATGAGGCATTTAGCAATACAATAGCTGATACATTTGACCCCAGTGATCAATAGACATACGTTAGACTGATGTCAGTGGGAGACTCTAATTAGGCTAAAGCAAAATCCCAATAGACAATCTATAGCTAAAATTGGCATCATAGGATAGAGAGGAGAGCAGATGGTCGATGATATGGGTTGGAAAAAAAAGGAAGGACAAAGGAATAAAATGCAGGTTTAGGCCAAAGCTTAACACAGGAGCTGAGATATGCCTCACTGGATAGTCCACTTTTTTACCGGACAGAGATAATAGTATCCCATATGGTGACAGGAGAAAGACGGAGGAAAGGCAGTCAAGGAGGGAAGGATACTACAAATAAACATGGAGTATAAAATAAACAAGTATAATGTGGGTGAAGGACGGACAGAATTAGAATAAAGGAGATTTACTTGAAAGAGAAGAAGCTGCAGTCTTACTCCATTTGTGCCTCTGTGTCATTCTCTTGTCATTTTGTTTGTCTCTGTCCTTAATCTGCAAGACAAGGCACTGTGACATATCAATCAATCAATAAATCAAGCTTTTATTGTCATTAGCCTACATACAACAGTAGTGCAGGCAAAATGAAACAGCGTTTCTCCACGGACAAAGTAAAAACAAATTCAACTACATTACATTAGGAATGATATCTAGCTGCTTGCTTGTATCAGGTGACAATGCAGTTCTCAAACAGCTTTACCAATGTTTAAACCAACACTAGAACTCGAAACATACTATCTCATATGTGTATGTTCATGTGTACATATCTGTGTGTACAAATTTGGAGGTAATAATGAATAAAGGTAAGCAAACATGAAAAATGTCATGAGTGCCTTCAAGGTCCCATATTATGCAAAATTCACTTTCTAAAGGTTTTCTAACAGTTATATGTGTCCACAGGACAGTGCATGAGGCTCAGGAATTAGAAAATCCTGGCACCGCTTTCTCTCTTCCTTGCTCCAATTTTCAGCAAATGTGAGCTCAAACGGTTGTGTCTGAAATCTCTCCCCAAGTGATGTTGAGAAGGGAAACAACCACTCCCTGCATAGTGGATGCAGCCATGGACCCGCCTCCCTAGCTAGCTGAGCCCGCCCTCTAAAATCTCCGAGCGTAGGCCATTGTTTCTCCTCACAAACCCTCCAGAATGACGAAGCTAAAAGCGAAGCACGGCAGCTCCCTGAACAGCCCGCCCACTCAGAAGGAGCTGTTCTCAGAAGAGAGAACATAAGGGGTTGGCGAGAAGCTACTGCCTTCAAAGTAAAGGCCGATTTGATCGAACTATGGCTCTGACAGTTCATTGACATATCAAAAAATTGTTTGAGATTGGGAACAAAGTGCATAATATGGAACCTTTAAGAGCATACCTGCTGTTGCATGATTGATTGTAAGTGAGCAGTTTATCAGATTTTATTCAAATGTATGTTTGCATGTTTTTGTGTATGTGAATTTTTGTGAGCTCATTCATTAGCTCCCGCAGTCACCCACTCTTTTTTAAAAATAGCAGCCTCTTGGCTGAGGCTGTCAGCAGCAATGAGAAAATAAGGAGTTCCATTTTGGAGGTAGCAGCCTTCATGATACAATAAAGATGGGGTGGCTGAGAGAATGCACTGACACACACTGACATACAACTACTTATAGCGGTTGTCTTTTTAATTCCAGGTTAATTATGCTATAGAAAATGATTTTTTTCTTTTACATTTTTCCAATAAAATTCCATTTATTCCTTTTTTCTGATTTGTCTCCACCTTACATTGGGTTATGCACGAAACAACAGCCTGTTTATACAGGAAAGCTTAAGAGTTCTTCCTGTTATTACTGGTTATCATCCATAGTACGAGTAATAAATCAAAAGCAAATCATCTTAAGTAATTTTTTAGGAGTATTGAAAAACTTGAGAGCTATCATAGCTACCACCATCCCCTGGCTCTTCTTTTCACATTAGCCAGTTTTAATATGGTATCTTGAACATTCTTCATTCAAATCTGTATTGTTTTGATATGAGGCAGGTAAGCTGGAGTTTCCAGAAGTTTGCAGCTTGGTAATCCATGTTTGAAGAAAAAGGCCAGCTGATCACTGTGGTATTTTTTTCATTTAGCAAAAGGTTGGAGGTGAAGTATGTTTATGCAGTGTCATATGTTAAAGGTAAATATTATAAGAACGTGGGCCAATACTAAATCGTTAATATTTTTCAGCCTTAATTGAAAAACGAAGACATTTTTGGATGTGGAACAACCAAAAGTGCTTAACTTGAAAGATTTTCTAATGTTATCTATATGATTTTAAAGAATACTTATTTTTAGCGTAAATGCGTCAAAGTAGTAGAGGTCATCAGACCTCTCTTTCTTCAGCTACCTCCTTCAGTTTCTCAAGGGGGAGAACTTGGGCATTTCCAACCAAGCCAAGAGACATAATCTCTCCAGCAAGTACTCAGTGTTCCCAAGAGGTCTCTTTTTAGTGGTACATGTCTGAAACACTTAACCTGGCGGACATTTGAAGGTCGTCTGGACCAGATTTGCAGATCTACTCTGAGTCCCTCTTGGATAGCACAGTTCCTCACCCAATCACACAGGATGTGACCAGCCACTCTTCAGAGGAAATTAATTTGCGCCACTTGTATTCACAATCTCATTTTGATAGTCACTACCCGCAGCGCCAAATAAAGTTTGAAGTATTAATTGACTGGTAAAGCTTCATGTTTCAGCTCTCTCTTCACCACAGATTGTTTTAACGGTCTCATGACAGCAGATGCTACCCCAACCCGACTGTCAGTCTTCCACTATGTTATACTACCACAATCAACTGGACCCCAAAAAATACAACTCTTTCCTTTGAGTCAGCGACTCAGCAACCTTTCAGACTAAGGACAAGGTTTCCTGGGGGAAGTTGATTATTTATTCATTTATTTGAATATTCCTGATACAACTATGAACTGTTCAGATTTAGAAATACTGAAGAATTGTGAAATGTAAAGTGAAATGTGAACCTTTTCAAAGTCAAGATTCAATGCAATATGTTGGTTTCATTAGCTAGGATATTATTTATTATGAACTGGCTAGTTTAATACTGATTGGATGAAAGTGGACGGGCTAAAATTGATTTGTCTGTAAAGTGCCCTGAGATGACATTGCTGTGAATTGGCACTATTCAAATGAAGTTGAATTGAATATTAACAGACTGATCAAAGATTATCTGGAAAATGTTTTACCGCTTAACCTGCTGCATTTAAAACAATTGAAGATCGAGAAAAAAAAGCAATGTTTTGCAGGAAATACGCTTTTCAAAATGGATTAACCTCTTGAGCCCCAAAGCCCCCGGTACCGGGGGCCAAGTGGCTAAGTTTTTTTTTTTTTTAGTTGTAATAT
>JAOXYM010000009.1:22871392-22884074 GCA_028567055.1 Leptatherina wallacei | reverse complement strand
GCACTTTGAACCGGACTGTTTTGAAAACCTTGGACAGTTAGAGGCTGGACTCTCCACAAAATTAAAACTGAAAGAGGGCTTAGTTCCAACTCTCTGTGGAGAAACTTCACATGAGCAGAATTTCAGTATTCAAAAGATTATGCAAAAAATGTTTATATTATTAGTGTGGACTGGTTCGTGCTAACGGCTAATAGCGAGGCTACCGGTGTTTCAGTAAGTGTGATTAATCCTGCTCTCTGCACGTTCATGCTACCGTGGCTTAGTTTTTTTTTGCTTTTTTTAATTCATTGATTTGTAGTTTAATAGTTGAGTCTGTGACTCAGAAAAACTTGCAGCTGAGGAGGATGTTGGTCTGTCTGTTGCAAAAATGCAGCGTTACAATGGGAACCAAAGCCATGTTGTTAAACTCAGTGAAGCCTTCACGAACACGGAGGGGAGGGATGGGCGGAGTTATTGTCTGCTTGACTCCCCTTAACCCCTCCATCCTACACCGCCCCCTGCAAATGAAGCTTAGCCTGGAGAGATGTTCTCGGTAGGTGAGAGAGAAGCGGCTGCAGTTAAAGTAAGAGCCGATTCGACCAAAGCAGGACGCCAAGATTTAAATGAGATATCAGAGAATTGTTTAAGATTGGGAATAAAGTGCATAATATGGGACCTTTAATGGTTTTATTCTTTTGTTCATTTAATTTTGTTGTTTTGATTTTTATGAGGTTTTTAGGATTTACTCCACTTGTGCTGTTAGATTTTTTCATCCTGGGTGGTGCAGACACAGTCAGTATGAGTATTTGGGAGGGTGACAGCAGGTGGGAGACTACAGAGTGTGTAAGATTACCACTCTGCTTCCTGGTCTCAACTCTGGGTTGTCATTGGTTTAGACGACTAATAAAATGGTCCATATTGCTGCTCCTTCCAAAGTAGGATGAATGTCGTCTCTCCTAATAAGACCAGATTTTCCCCAGAAAGTTCTCCAATTGTCAATAAAGCCCACGTTGTTATCTGGACACCACCTAGACAACCACCGGTTAAACGATTACATGCGGCTAAACATGTCATCGCTGACTCGGTTTGGTTGCATGGAAAAGTCCAACACTTAAAAATGACAACAAGAAGAAAATAACATAACTCAAATTTATAACAGAGCAATCACAAAAGGCTAAATTTCTGCTGAATTTGCATCTCCCATGATCCTTTGTGGTCCAAATATATTGAGTTTAGAAACCCGCCCCCTCTGACTGAAACATTTTGTTATCTTTGCTAATCATTTTTATCTTACAGCACAATGTTGAAAACAATTAGAAACAACTTATCTGGGTTAGTAATGAGACTGTTTATACAAAACATAAAATGTTTTATGTTTTGTGTCAATTAATCAAATGGATGTATGTGAATGTCTAAATATTTCAAAAGAAATCTAAACTAATTATTTTATTATCATCATTATTGTTATTATTATCAGTGCTCTAAGATTTTTCTTGAGCAGCGGGGGCAGGTTCTCTTGGGAGCCCTGACTGCGTAAACAAATGACACTTGATAAATTCTACTTTTACAACATAAGCGGCAGAACATTCCTGTAAGGACAGAGTAAAGTAGCATTATTGATCATTGCTCTTACAATGGAAATACACTGAATTTGTTTATTTTCTCATTTTTTTATTTATTTAAATATAATTAGGGCTGGGCTCAAATCTATATTGCGGTATAATCTGAAGCATATGTGGTAACGGTATATAATGAGATTATAGTCTTTTCTTTCCTATGATTACGTCAAAATGACTGTTCCAAACATTTTCATATCTCAGAAAAAACACTTCAAAAAAGTATAAAATGCTATTTTCAGAACATTTATTTTGCAAAACCTATTTTAACAAATTAAGCTTCAGTTAAATCTGTCGAGATGAATATATCTTTGTTGTATTTTGTAAGCATTAAATGCTCAATTTTCTTTCTTACTGCACATTGCAACTTCCTTTATGAATGAATACAAACAGTCAGATAATTATGAACTACCTGTTTATTTTTAATAATTCTATCAATCAATCTGAATGTCCTGATATAAACAAACATCATAAACATGTAAATTGTTGTTTTCAGATTCATTATTGAACTTTATTGTTCCATTCGCAGAAAACCCAGAAACATCACGACTATACTGATGTTCTGTTATCAGATATGATTCAGCAACCCTCCAGTGATGAGATTTCTGCAGTAAAGCAGTGAGTTTAGTCCGTTCAGTCTGGAAGTCAAGATGTTATCATATTCTCTTTTATGACCAGAAAACATTTGCCTGAAAGTATTCTAGTCCGTTTGTAACTTAACGCAGAGAATATTGTTGAAGTCAACATTTGTTGATAGATAGTTATTTTAATCTGGGTCGTGCATGCAAACCACTATCTTGCCAATGGTATTTTCCATAAACGTTAACATTAAGCTAACTGGTCAGTTTTTCTACATGTTGGTGTGTAATGTTACGTGATTTCACTGAGACACTAAATGTATTTCCAGTGAGATATTGATGTATTTTCTCTATGTCTTCTTAGTTTTCCAGTTTTCCTGAGTTAATGTTTCTAAACTGTTTCTTTCTGGGAGACTGTTTATCTGCAGCTGTAGCAGCAGGCTAGGTCACGCCACACACACTCACGCGCATCAGAATTTCTTATAATCGATTAGTTTTTGTTGCTGCATCCATCCAGAATCGTCCATGTCCGTATATATATATATCTTAGAAACGATTAAATTAAACACCCCTACAAATTGCACTGTTTATTATGATGTTAAAATTACTATTTAGAAGTTACAACCAAACTAAAGCACTTCAACGCGGCTTCAGAGGTGGTGCTTTGTGGAATTGACTAGAGCTGCAGGTGTCCGGCAGAGCCAAAATCTCCACCGTTGTCCAAATTCATATTGTTTCTAGGCATATAAGCAAGACATTTATCTGTAGTCCACCTTCGCTCTGGCGAGGACTCAGAAGGGCTTTGATGTGAAGGTTGAGACATGCAGCAGTGGTATTTATGACAACATTTTTTTTTTTTAAAAAGGGAGTGAGAGAGAAATTTGGCCCGCTCTTAATTGAATGTAGAGGAAACACCAATTATATTTTGTTGTCTTTGAATACAGTGTTACTATTTGTAAATTAGAAAGGATCAAAAATGTAAATAGCAAATCTGTTTTATTAAGAAAATAAATGTCTTTGATAAAAGAGCTGTTTTCTCAGTTTTTTGTTCAAAATGTTGTTTTTCTACGAGAATGACCTATATTCAATTGATAACTCAAGAGTAAGGATAAGTATTACAGATAGAAACACATATTTTTTTATGTTCAAAAGTTTAGGTTCTTTAAGTTCTTTCATTTGATATAACCTGTGTTTCCAAACTCTTAACACAACATTCTCAGTGGCCCTTAAGATTAGTGGATTTGATCAAAAAGGATGGCACTGGCTGGCAACTTATTAATAATACTCTGGTGGGGAAAGAGTTCAGTTTGAAATCTACAATTTTAGGGAAATTTAAATCAGTTTTTGAGATAAGTTAATAACTGCTGGACTAAAAGCTCAAACTCACTGACCCCATCGCATGAAGACAACCCCCAGTGTAATACATTGCTATCAGCTTACTTGATCAACTACTCAACCAGCACATTATTTGTATGTCTGCATGGAATCAGACTGACTTTATGTTTCAGTGTGATAACAGCTGCAAACAAGGTGGTAGAGTAATCTGATTAATTTGAAGTATAAGTGTCACAGATAAGTGTGCTCTCAGAGCAGAGTGGCGTCAGGTTCATCAGTTTGAAAGAAGATTTGGAGCTTGAAGTTGAAAACACTTGAGAGAGTTGGGAGGGGTAGAGCAGCCTTGTTTATGCCTCTCATAAAGGGCTTGTCAACTCTGTCAGCCCAAAGGAGAGAAACCAATTTGCAGGGTGACACCTTGTGATGTGAGTGTGTGTGTGTGTGTGTGTACGTGTGTTTTCCATGTGCATGACAAATGCCCACAACTTCTCACCTTGTAGCATTTTCACTGCCACTGATACACATATTTTTTCACTCATGCACATACACAGCCAAAGACACACACACAGATTCTATATGACATGGGATAATCATAAAAAATGCGGAAAGGTAGACTTTAAACACGCTTGCACACATGCGTTCTTAGACGAACAAGTTATGAATTTGAATGCAAATGAAGGTCTGGATGAAAGTTGCTGCAGGCTGTCCATTAAGGAGAGTCATCCCCCCGTTTCCGTCAATGACTCTTGGAGACACCACCGTCACTTTTCATCTAGCTCAAACACCTGAAGATACATGATGACACAGGGAGAGGAAATGACAGGAAAATTGCAGAAAATTAAGAAAATAAGAGGAAAAATTAACATGAAGCTGCATAGATACAGCAACTCAAGCCATCTCTACATCCGCAAACAAGCTTATTTGTATGTGTGTTTCAGTATTATCCATTGTGTTGTTGCACTGCACATTATTGCAATACTGTAGGTTTATAGTGTATTTATGCAAGGGGTGAGAGAGCATCTCATTACCATACCTTCAGCAGTACCTGCATAATCAATGCTAGCATTGTATCTTTGCTAGAGAAACACAGTGAGACAAAAGGTAAAAGAATCATTGTTTTATGCCTTTTCTTTCACACAGTTGCTTCTGTTAGAGCATTTCAAGCTTGACATTTAATTTTCTCTGGTTTTGTAATGATACAAGTAATCCTATTGTCATTGAACTTGTAATATTAATTAAAAAAAAGAAAGAAAGAAAGATAAACAAACTTTAAAATACTCAAATGCTTTCAAGGAGAGACCAAAAAAACACATTAAATCCCACAGATGAAATAGAATGAATTGACTGTGCTAAGCAGCGCTGGGATGTCTACACAATTTTAAGCTGAACTGGTATTTATAGTTAATTCATACAAAGAAGTCAACATTCAATATGCTCAGAGATGATCCAGTGCTTTAGTTAGTTGGCTGATGATGCCTTTCACCAGAGGTGGCAAATGAATTATACCTCCCGATATCCTTGAGTTGCAATTAGAATTCATTAATTTAGCAGACACACTGTGACAGGAAATAAATTGAAAATTTTTCAAACTTCAAAAAGGGAAATTCAAAGTGCCATTTCATTTACTGAGAAAAGTTAAGTTACAGTACCTTGTAATTATAACATTATGATGGAAAATGTTTTAATCGGTGTGTATGATTGAGTGTATCACTATTTAATCTGGTCCAGGTCTAATATTGAGGCATAGAATCAGGGGACAGTGGTGTAGGCACAACAAATGGGTGTTTTCTGTTTCCACTTCTTGATATAGTGATACCAAATATAGAATACAATGTGTAATAATATTTTTTTGGCAAATTACATATATTGTAATATAACCTAACTGCACATGTATTATTATATCATATTTATAGACATTGGCATCGTTTTATATTTGTTAAAATAACTAACTGTTTTTGTTATATGTAAAGAAGATTCTATCTAGTTTATTGTACTTCATTCATCTGAAGACAGCAGGTCATAAATTATATGTTGATGAACTGGTTTGGTACACCACGGCACCAATGCCCTGCAATTATGCACAACTGAGCAACATGCAAATAACGTTGAAAAAGTTCTTGTCCTGTTAAAAACAGAGCCCACTCAATACTACACTTGTCATGAGTTCAGTTGTCTTCAGTTTCATATGATCATTTCTGATGACGCTGGCTGTTATGTCCTATATTTCATTGCTTGCTTTGTTTTTCATAAAAATGTAATACTGAAAAATGCTATGGCTTGCAATGTAAAATCTGCACAATTATGTAACCATATTATGATGTAAAATAGTAAACGGTAAACATAAAACTAGTATGGAAACTTTTTTTTTTTTACATGATTCTGCAAGTTCATTAGTCCACATCTTCCTCTGGCAGCAGATTTGTGGTACTGTATATTGGCCAATTTACACCGGGTGCGTGTGCGACGCCTTCCGTCTCCTCCGTGGCCACTGGAGCTGATCGCGCCCGTTTTAGTTAATGGTGTGATTTACACCGGACGCACCAGTGCGTGTCCAGCCGTCCCAGAAGCTCGCAGCTCTGCGCTAAATATACGCGCCAGGTCTATTTTTGACTGACCACATTTCCAGAAAGCATCAATCCTCCAGTTCAGATAGAGGTAATCAGACACGGGACCAGTGTAAAACATCTGGTATATTTCAAAATAAAATCCCTCCGCTGGTTGAGGGGATGCACCCAAAACCGGCTCCTTCTCCTACCTCTTCTACCCCTTCCACCTTCTCCGAACGACCAGAAAACAATCCTCAAACAGGCAGAGTGACCTTTTGTTTACTTGCACCCCTCTTTATCCACAGTCGTTATAGTGTGAACTGACAAAATCACGTGTAATCTTGCAACTCTCCTGCTATTTCCTAAACTCGCGGATCTTGCTACCCAGACTGCATTCGCAGGCGCTTCCGCATCTGACACACACCCGGTGTAGATTGGCACGCCACGGAGGTCGGAACGAAACTGCGTGCAGACAGTGTAAATTTAAAGATTTGCTTAATTCTTGTCACAGCGCATTTTATTAATTAACATCACCGTACCCTGGAAATTATAGTCCAAGCCCTTCAGCATTTATGCTGGCACTGCTACAAGCTAACAGCATGTACTTTTTTTTTCCACTAAGAAGGTACTAATAAGGAGTCTGTTCCACACTGCTCTTTAGAACAAGCATGAGTATTGAAAGGTTCAAGACATTGCCTTACTAGGAGTTAAAATATGGCAATATTCTTGCTATTTTGTGGAGCTGTGCTGGCTTCTCAAAATCCTTGACCTGCAAGTGAAATACTGCTAATTTGAGTTCTGTCCTGTACATTTTTTTTTTCATTCCAGTTTTGTTACTGCCATCATTAGTTACTTTTCTACTTCACTCCTATCCACTAATGTTGACAGTTAGGAATGATAAACTCATGGTTAGGTTTACAAAAACATATATTGCTACAGACTATACTCACAATTACCTAAAATATATGGTCACCACACTGCTTTTCAACTTATATTATATAACAAAACAATACAAAAAATGATATGTATGGATATTTCAACATTTCTGATGTAACAGAGCTGATTCTGCTGTAAATTTGCTGTTGTTTTAGGATAACTGTTTTATTGTGAGAATAATTATTTGCCAAGCTTCAGCTGTCAGACCCTTTGGTATACAGAAGAGTTTGTGGCTTTCTCAATAGCTATGTTTACATGCACAAATATTTATTTTATCTGATTTAAATCAATGTGATAATAGATTCCAGCTGACATGCTTGCATGTATGTAGGGCAGGGGGATATTAACCAAATTTCATTTCTCGATCATTTTTACCTGAATCACAATATACAATATATATCTTGATATCATTATTTTTTGTCAATTAACCAAACAAACAGTTCTAATTTGCAGCCTTGCTAAATGCACTTTTATTAAGGATCAGCAGCACATGTGCATTAAAACAGTTGACTGAAATTAAAGTAGATGTATACTACATTAAATACTTATTATTGATTGTTATTGAATTAAAGAATGAAAACTAAATGCGTTGCTTCCACCGTTCATGAGAAAATATTGTGAATCAGACTGATGTATGTCTGTAATCCTGCACCATTGGGCTGATTCCTCTCATCCAGAAGCTGCAGCCATTTGTGCCAGTTAACACCTGCTTTTCAGAAGCGCTACATATGGGCGCAAAGGCAGCCACCACAATCAGTTTCCCATTTGGTAAATCACATTGTGCGTGGAAAGCTGATTTTTTTTGCATCTACTCACGTTCTAGCAGAAACTCCCATATTGCATATTCATTCAAACCGAACATGCAAAATGGATTGCGACACTATTTTGCCTGTTTAATAGGCACAATCTTTGGGGCGCCCTGTTAGTAAATCAGCTTTGCATCTTTTAACACGGGCAAACCTAGTAAATCAGCGCTAAAGTGTCAAAGATGATACTGTAACCTCTGGTATGCACTGGAGAGGATTTCTGCTGCCATGCTACCCTCCTAAAAGTCTGAGACCATTGCTTTTAACATAGGTGAGGGAGACACGTTGAATTAATTCAGGTATCCTGCGGTCTTATTAACAGCTGATAAGTAGCACCATAAGATGGAGCACAGGTTAGGGGTAGCCTATCAATGCAGTATTGCTGGTGGCTTTGCATTAGACTATGGTGGTACAAAAAAGACCTGGAGTGGGGTATGAAACAAATCTCTTAATTTTCTTTTCGATTTTCTTTCCATATATCTTCAATCACATAAAGTATTTGCAGCTCTGAGTAAGAAATCAAAGGGTGAAACTGTGGCTAAATTGGATCAAGATTAGGTTTTCCTTTAGTGCGGAATTATGGGGCAACACCTACCTCAGACTGAGTATCTTGTACTCTGGTTGGAATACAAGTAACCATGAAACTCAATAGTTTCTCTGTGAAGGGCCCTGGAGAAGAATTGTAGAATCCCTGAAGGAGGTTCATGATTTTCAGCGTGAGAAGTACCAAATCAAGTTCTAACATTCATTCTCTTAATGCCTCATTCTTAATGTAGAATTCCCTCTTGCCCTTCATCCCATCTGTGCTTGGAACAGCGGCTCCTTGTTTCTTTAACATGTATGTTTGATTTTTGTCTTTTATCTGGTCTTGAAAAAGCAGTACACTGCATAGGAAAGGCAAACTTTGAAAGTGGATGCCCACAGTCAATGAAAGGGCGCATTCAGATCAAAGCCCTTTATGAACGGTAACTGTCTCTGTGGATCAAGTAGATTGACAGATAATGCATATCTACAGTGCCCTTAAAGTACAGACACACTTATCATTCTCTTTCTTCCTCTGTTTCGCTAAATCTCAAAGACAAAGTATATACACACATTTGCATTTCATCTCCCCTTCAAGCTTCAAAGCAGGACCTGGAGTGACGATGAGGACAGGGATTAATCTGAGAAATCATCAGAAAACTGGATGACACAGCCAGATTACCCCTCCTGCTGCTCCAGGGGCAAAGGGATCTGTTGCTGTGTGCTCCAAGGAGAGTATGCAAACAGAAGGATGCATGTGTACCTGTATGTTGATTTGCAGATTTTTGTGTCAAGAGCTTAGTGGTTAAGCACAACCTAATGTCTGGACAAAACTGGGACAGACATTTGAGGTAAACCATATCAAATAGTCTAAGTAAAGCTTTTGACAAATATTTTTTTCTCTTCACAAAACTTTTTTGGCATGAAGAAGATTTTTAAAAGGCTTACATAGCAATTTTTTTTAAATTAAGTTGGAGGTGGTTTGGATGGCTGTGAGAGGATGAACTATATCTACACTGAGAACTAGACAGAAGTGTTTATTTATTTATTTAGATTAGATTAAGTGTAAAATAAAATTGGTTCAATAGGCGGTCAATTGAAAAATGGAAACAAAATTTACTGATTTACAGGATGAATCTGCAGTAATTTTATTTGGTGATTAGACTGGCTTTTCACCTTGGTTCAGTGATGACATGTATGAAGGAAAGCCATCACAATAAGACAGGAGAGACGATGCTCTTGCCTTATTGGATTTATTGGTTTCATTTTAATGTATGTTTAAGAAATATATATCGGTAGAAACTTAATGGTGAATTTATGGTATGCAATGCAAACTTTGTAATAAAATAAATATAAAATAATATCTAATGACATATACAGTACACATCTTGTGCTGCTGATTCTGTCTATGTGGGGAAATGTTGTGGGCAGTTAATGCATTAAGACAATTAAACATATTTGATAAATGATTAAAACAATGACACAGAAGGTTGTATAGATGATAGGGCAGGTGCTTTTGGCAAAAGAAAAAGAGCTAAACATTGAGGCAAGAAGGAATGTAGATAAAACATTTCTCTAAGTAGGTGTCATGGAGATGGAAAGATTAGAATATCAAAGGAAAATGTCTAGAGCAAAAGAGTTGATATCTACAGGAATGTTAACATGAAATGAAATGAGTTAAGAGGCATAAAATGAGGGATAAAATATACCTTGTGGTTTGACTAATTTAATTTCCCTTTAAAACTAGAAATATAATTTAAAATGTGGATTATTCCACTATGATTTCCAATATGTATATATTTGTAAATGTGATTATTTAAAAGGATACTGTGTAACTTTTGGCCACTAGGGGGCTACACCTGTTACTTCCCAGAGACCACAGGACACTATTGCAAGATTAAACAATCTCTCTCTTTCTGGCCTCCTCAGAAACCGTGTTCACCTTCTTACTTTGTTTCAAACTTTAAAGGAAAAAGTATTGCATATTTTATATTTTGCATTATGTTTCAAGGTAAATATATTATACAGCTTAGTTTGGAAATATTGAAACACTGACTGAACATCTGCATATATGTAAAAAAAAAATCTATATTCTAATCACGTAACCACAATTAATCACAAGCAGCTAAAAAAATTAAAATATTTTTTTAATCACAACTTAAATGTGAATGTAATAAAATCACATAAGACAAAGAAGTAGGGCTACCCGATTCTGGTAAAAATGTGAATCTCAATTTATTTTTTGCTCAGAATTGAGATCACCATTCTCTGCCACGATTTTTTTTCACAAAATGCTTCCTCCGTTTCCAGCTACACAACATTTTTGCAGACTTGCAGCACATTCAACTCTTGAATCTTTCATTGCATCTCTACAGGCAAAAAGTACAAAAAAGAAAAATAAATTGACTCAGTATATCATCAACTATTATTGATCCTTTTAAAATACTACTACAACTACTAATACTGCCACTAATAATAATAATAATGATGATAATAATAATACAATTATTATTATTATTATTATTATTATTATTATTATTATTGGGTTTACAGTCTGGGGGGTCTGATTGGTAAACAGGGGGCTTTTGGTTTTAGTGTAAAGCACCTTGAACTGCATTTTTATGTATGAAAAAGTGCTATATAAATAAAGTTTGGTTGATTGATTATTATAACATTGAGGAAGATTACCTTTACTGTGTTTTGACCATTGTCAAATCGCCTGTAAATCGGCGCCTGTAGAAATGAGATCACGTGTGAGAATCGAGATCGCAATATCGTGCAGCCCTACAAAGCAGGATGGAAATTTCAGGTTATATGTGTAACAAGGTAATAAGTATGCAGTATGAATTTTTGAAACTGTAAACGATATCTGAACATTTCTAGCCCTCAGATGTGTTTCCCCTTTGTTACAGAAAAAAAACAGGATTTAAAATCTCAGCACTTCTAAAACTGTGAGGAAAGTTGATTTTCAACAACTTTTTTTAATCTTAAAATCTCAAAATGATATAAATCACGGGGGGGGGGGGGGGGGGGGCGTATAAAGAGAGGCCTTCCACTTTTCGTGGACAAGTTAAAAAATACAATAACATTTGGGATGTTGGGAGCAATTGGGTTCAGCGTGCACTTCTTTCTACATGTGGACAAAGCAGAGCTTCGGTGGAACTGGAAGGAAAAACAGATCTCGACACAAGAGTAGTTCATGTAACCAGAACTCACCCCAAATGTTCTTAGGATGAGATGAGAAGGCTGAGGTGGGTGATGATGCCCATCCCAAGCCGAGAGACATAACAATACAAAATTAGCCTTTGTTAGGGGCTGCCAAAGTGTAAAAATCTGACAAATTTCAGTAGTGCTGCTTTAATGGACCAACATTAGTGAGATCTGAATCAAAAGCTGTTTCATTGATGCATTTGGGACAATCTTTCAATCCTTATTTATAATTTTAGTAATTGAATTGGTTGCAGATGGTCACAAATGTGATTTTGCTAATTTAATTAACAACATGAATCTTTAATAATCTGATTTTAGATAATAACCTGGACTGTCTCTTTTTAACTGAAACCTGGCTTGGCACTGAGGCAAATGTCATTCTAACTGAGGCGCCTCCCTCAAATTTTATTTTTTTTATTTTCAATTAGGGGAGATAAAAGAGGGGGAGGTACTGCATCGAATACCAAAAGCTCAATTTTAGTAAAAAGAATCTCTTTTAAAGAATATTTTACATTTGAGCACCGTGCTTTTGTTTTTAGCAACCCACCTGTTTTATGTGTGGTTGTCTACAGACCACCCAAGTCTCCTTTTAGTTTAATACAAGAATTTTCTGAGTTTTTAACATCAATACACTCTAAATACAACAAAATTTTAATAACTGGTGATTTTAATTTACACGTTTACAACAACTCTGATCCTCTGGCGAAGGAGTTTTTAAATCTCTTAAACTGTCTGGATTTTAAACAACACGTCACACAACCTACCCACAACAGGGGACACACCCTGGATCTGGTCATTGCATACGGCCTGCCCACTGATGTGTCCTCTATTGGCTGTGTCTGACAACTATTGCGTATTTTTGCGCAAAACATCCAACCCCTGGGGGGTTGGATGTTTTGCGCTGCAGCCCAATGGCTGTGGTGCAGACTCCGGCCTGCCCTGGTCCCTGGTCTGGGTGGGTCCAGTGGTGACGCCCTCTGTGGTTCTGGGGGGGGGGCTGGATTCTGGTGTGGATGGGTCCCCGAGATATTGCTTCCTTACTGCAGTGTCAGGCCTGATGTTTTTATTAACTTTTACTCATTAATCTTTTATTTATTTATTTATTTATTTATTTATTTATTTATTTATTTATTTATTTATTTATTTATTTATTT
>JAOXYM010000009.1:22794559-22806142 GCA_028567055.1 Leptatherina wallacei | reverse complement strand
GTAAATAAAACTTTTAAACTCATTACGACTACGTGTTGTCTGTTGCTCGGGAGGATCCGAGAACTGTAACCACGACATCTGTACTGACTTAAAGGAAGACTGAAGAAGAAATCTCATCACGACAAGGCTGCTGAACCATTTTTGATAACATGAATTAAAAATGGTGATAATGAATTTGAAAATAACATAATTGTTTACTATGTTTGTCAATATCAGGACATTCAGATTGATTTATAAAATAATTAAAAATAAACAGGTTGTTCATTATTTTCTGACTGCTTGTATTCATTAATAAAGAAAGTAGCAATGTGCAGTAAGAAAGTAAATTGAGGATGCAGCACATAGTGATGCATCGGGATTCATCGTGGAATCATTGACAAGATAATCATAATCGAATCGTGAGACCAGCAAAGAAGCAACAGCCCTATACCGGAAATTATGCACTGACAAGCGTTCCACGTTGTTTGAATGAAGCTTTTACTTTTCTCTCGCCTGATAATTGCTAGGATAGACTCCAGCCCTCCCTGAATTGGATTAAGCGGTACACAAAATGAATGAATGAGCTTTTAGGTTTTTTTTACTTAAAAGTTGTCATTTTCCTGGGCCCATTTTTTTTTTTTCTGGGCGAAAAACCGACATCTTCATGCTGTATGTTACAATAGAGCAGGGCAATATTTTTTTGTTTTGTCTAACAGCCATAACAGAGATGTAATTTGGTTTCCAAAACCTCATATTCTCAGGAAATATAAAGCAGGCTTTTACCATGCAGCTGTACACAAGCAGTAAACTATTTTTCAAAAGCGTGCAAGCAAAAGAAAATTATTTTTTTCTTTTACACATGTATAAGTTCTGTCCAAGGTAATGCATTACTATGGAAAAATGAAAATCAATTGAGTTATTTATGTTTGACATAAGGTATTAGTTTGCTGTGGTTTTTTCTCTGCTGTGGTTGCATTCAGATTAGAGCTACGTCAAAAGAGCTCAGGAAAGGCCCCAAGCAATGCAAGCAAAAAATGCATTTACAAATAAAGGAGCAGAAATTATTTCTGTTTCCCCTCTCCCAATACATTGCTTTCTGTCAGAAAGCAAACCTTAATTTCACACCAAATTATATACATACACATTGCATCATAATAAATTAAATTCCACCAAGCTGAAACATTTATTTGGCACTTGACTTGTGCAAAGAAAAATGCAGATAATAGCAATTAAAGTGTATGTGGTGTAAGTGCAATTTACACCCAGTTGATAAATGAGGCTTTTATTTATTGACTGTATTGACAAATAATAAATGATTTGGTCAAATAATCACATGAATGACATAGCAAATGAATTGTACAACTGTTCAAAAAATGAACAGAGACTAATGAAAATACAGTTGGCGATTTTTCTAAGACAGAAATAAACACATACACACAAACAACACGTTAGGATCATACAATTTGCTTAGAGCAATGAAAGAGCACAAAACACTTGCCTTCTGTGTCTTTGTCTCTCTCAAGCGTTCAGTAGAGAATAACTACAGGGCTTCCTCATCTACTATCAAACAATTGTTTGTTCTCATTATCATAACTCATTAATCCTGATCAGACTCAGTCCCACCATCTTTCTCACTGTCTCCTCTTCTCTTTCTCGCTTACAAACGCACACACTGTTACACGCATGCATTTGTTTGTTTCTATATTCATAATTCATAGGTTTTGATCAGACAGAATGTTTGATAAGGTTTACAGTCTGGGCTTGCCCTGGCAGAGAGGGAAACAACAAAAATAAACAGTCATAAATATATACATGGCAATACCCACTGGATCATGTAGGAGGAAAAGTTAATGTCATGATACTGCTGAAGAGCAAGACGCTGAATTGCAAGTGAGACAACTGTTAGAAAGTGATGCTGAAGATCTTCCATGCTGGATTTTCTGAGTCAGAGAAATTTCCAAGAAATTGGGGAAAAGTGTGACAACAGACATCTGGATACCTTAATAAATTATTAAAACTGTTTTCTTTCACTGTATGGATCAAAGAAATATTCAAATTACTAAACTGCCTCTAAGTTTTGATCCACACTGCAAAATTTAGTAATGTAAAAATGTATACAATGCTGTGCAAAAGTTTAATATCCCTGATCACATCTCTGAGTGAATGGCTAGGTGAGAAAAAAATGTACCTGATTTCCAAAAAGCAAAAGAAGCAGATGATGCATTACTTCAATGTGTTGTGATTTTTTTTTTTTTTTTTTTAAATAGCAAGTTTTATTGCTCACCGTAAAAACTGAAAGAAAAAGAAAACGTAACATGCAGATTCAGTAGTTTGTAACAACCCTTGTGGGAAAGGTCACAGCTTATAAATACTTTTCTTCAGTTGGGAATCTTTAAGTGCATTATCATTTCATTTATTTTTCTTGCTAAAGTACTTATTGTTCTGTAAGGGCACCTCTTGCAGACTATGCCCATTTGATGTGATAAACACAGTTGTGGACATCAGATGACTTTTACAGTTGTGATACCTTCAGCATGCACTTTTTAAAAGTAGTTTATGGTGGAGCTTGAAGAATTAAGCACCATTATTATCTCCATTCAGCTTTGCTTTTCTCGCAAATGTTGGGCTATTTGCTTAGAGAATTTGAATTCGTTTTCTGAATTCATGCACAATTCTGCATATTAGAACTAAAGAAGTTTCCCCCTTTTTTATTTGTCTTATCTTCACCATACCTGAGAATGTATTTCCAAGACCTGTTAAGCTATTCAAACTAATAATTGTGAGGATGCAGAAAAAGCTTTTTTCTAGTGACTTTTCAATGAAGGTCATATTTGCACAGGTGAAACTGCACAGTAAAACAGTAACCCTTTTCTGATGGTCTTTCACTTTTATCTGGAGGGTTTAGATGGCCTTTTTTCAGCAGTCATATCAGTGGATCTTTGTAAAAGTCTATAAAAGTAGCTAAATCTGGAAAGCCATATAGTATAGTGTATTGTGCATATAGCTCATCTGTTTCTTTTTTGCTGCTACTTGAAGGCCGTTTTTCTAAAATAGAACAAACTGTGGTGTAAAGCTGAAATTTACTGTGTTGGTTCTGTTGTTGGTCTTTTAGCTTTGCCCTAACACAGAAAAGACAGAAGAATTTGATCCATGCCTAATATCATCACAGAGGGTGAAATACTGTTAGTATCTTTAAGGACTGTACTCAAGGCAATCTGCATAAGTTGGGATCCTATATTCTGAGTTGGTTAAGAGCAATATAGACAAAAATGTATATACTTGCATGAGTCCTGTTGAATTACATACTGAGGAAACTACTAAGATTGCTATATTCTTATATCCTACTCCTGTTTTGTTGATGTAAGCAAAATCAGAAAGGCACCAGACACAGAATTATATAGTTTATTTCTAGAATACAGTTGCAATAAAATGATTGATTTGTAGTGATCATGTTTCCAGTAATACAGGTCTTATGATGTCAGTGGGTGTTCTTTTACAAACATAATCACATCTCACATGTACAAATGCACTCAAATGCAAAATCCAGATATTTCACAACAGTGCCTAATAATAAGATTATATTCTGTACTCTTGTTTTGTGCTTAAACTCCATACATAAATGAACACCTTTACAAAATAAACTTTCACTATTTCCAGGAATGATCATCCACAAAGTCAGATTTAGAACCACTTGCATATATGACTCTGTAAACATTGGATCAACTAAATCAATACAGAAGAAAAATATTACTTTTCACATTTCTCTGAAATGTATTAATGCATACATCTTCAGCTTTTTTTTAAACAGAAATAACAGGTAAAATGTATTTACACCTTTTAAAAGAGCAGATGTTCATATCATTTCCTCAACCCAGCCTTTCAACCTGGAGGCACCCAAAAAAGCACAGTGCCATCTGGTGGCTTTAATGCGAAGAATATGAAATGGTTGTGATAGCTCAAATACTGGTGTCCAAACTTTTGCATGTGATCATTCAACATGCAAAAGTTGCCCCCCCCCCCCCCCCCCCCCACCCTTTCAGTATGTATGACGTAAAATATGAATCCACATATAATACCGTAGGTACAGTCATGGGCATGTAATATAATTTCATAATTTGTGTATTTATGAGCTAACTATAATTATGTCATATTTATAACATGCATACTTCACACAATCACCAATAGAAAATTTTATCTGTTTTTCCATTTATCTCCTTGTGCACAAACACATGTCTTGACATAAAGTACAGTAGTGATAGTAGTAGTAGTGAATGAGAGTCTTTGAAGGCATATTTATTGCAGTAAAGGCAGCAATTAAAGTAAATGTGAAAAAGCATGACATACAACAAGGTTAAGCTACTGTACTGGTTAAAAAAAGTCCTTTAGCCTCAGGAGCAAGCTTGTAGGAAAGCTACCCAGCATGCAGTGGGGTAATGATCTTATTATGGAAATAAATCTCATTTACATGTGTTGTCACTGGTGGCATTGTATTTCACATTATGTCTTATAATGTTTCCACTGGTGTGAGTGATGTGGTGTCCCTAAACCCCAAGGTCCCTTGGTACCTAAAATAAGGTGGATAGGAAAAGACCAAAAACATCCTTATTTCTCTAGATGACAAACAAACCCACTTACTTGCAAACACAAATACTGAAGACAAGTGTGAACAGATTTAGCTCAAAAATAGCATTTTCTGTCTCTTCTGGCTGAATTCTTTCCTTACTTTCTGTTAAAACCACAAACACTCAACAATGTAACAGACAGAGGAAAACCTGCAAAGAGTGACAGACATGACACGAAGGTAGCAAAACTGAGATTGATGGGAAAACCAAATCCATCCGAAAAATAAAGACTAATCCAATCCGAGTCTGATGGAAAATTTGTTAAATTGGATAAACAAACCCATCCCTCCCTTTTTCATGCGGTGCCAAGAATTATCTTGTCATACAAAACAAAATCCAAAACAAGTCAGTTTGGTTCAGACAGGGATAATGTTGGATGAATAGGAGTGCCAGTAAGAGGGAGCAAGGAAAAACAGAGAACACAAAGAAATCTTCCCTATTAATAACAGTCCCAACTCAGTTTGATGGCAACAAAATCGACACCGGTAACTGACAGGGACAAAGAAATAGAAAAATGAAGAGATGAAGAAAGAATAAAGAAAAGCAAGGCAATGGTGAAAAAGAGGGGATAGACTGAAGCCAACTGAGTGTGTTATGGAATGTATTATGTTAAATTTGGTTGGAAATGCAATTGGGGAGTTAGTACTGATCTCACACATGCAGGTTTGGAGTCTGACTTACTAGCTGCTGTTGCAAATCACCTTAGAAAAGCCAGGAAGCAGTAGGTAATAACAATTCCGCAGGTAAGATTAACAAAGCATATCTTAGATGTGCACAAGCTCTGACTGATCTGACACAAACTTAATGTCTTTCATATGAGGGTGTGTTCGAGTGATTTACTTCAAACAGACACAATACCCATCTCACAAAATTTGGTCACATTTACATGTGACTTTAAATGTGTGCACATGTGCCCTTAATCCAGCATATAATCCGTTTTTAAGAGGAATTGAAGATCACAAAATTGAACAAATTAAAGAATTTTGAGGCAACAAAATCAAAAGAAATCAAAACAAAGGAAAACAATGAACAAGGAAGACAGATCATTTCAACTTGTCACTTCCTTGTACTTGATTCCCCTCTCTCCATCTCACACCCTTTTCTTATTTGATACACACAGTTAGTTTATCAAGTATACAAACACTCCAAAAGAAAGTTTCTTCCCCTCTGTAGAAGTAAGGATTGTGATATATGCCAAAGATAATCAATGGAAATACCCTCCTTGAGAAAGCGGGAAAGCTGCAAAAGTGAAAAAAAGTGTTAGTTTTTTTTCTGAGAGGAGAGTAAATAACAGTGATTCTCTTATTTATCTATTTCTATTTAGTCTGTTCTTTCCTTGGCTGTGTTGGCTTTTGAACACAGAAATGTATCAGTAGCAGAAAGATGAGGAAAAACTGTTGATTCTCCCCTCATTTACACTTGGTCCCTTTAAGGCAAGGCTGAAAAAGAAGCAGACGTGTGGCTGTGGCAGAAAAGAACATATGGCATCTGCTCTAGTGGAAAACCTTAATTTGGGGTAGAGTATTGGCAACCGTCGCCTGACTAAAATTAACATGCTGTCAGAGTTGCTCTGGCAGAACACTAAGTGGAACACACTTGCCGAGCACAGTTCCTAAGAGAGTTGCAGCATGTCCCTCCCCAACCCCGGACCTTGTTATTCAGTGCAGTTATAGAAAAGAAAGAATACTGACAGGCTGGAGGAGCTCTTATCAGATCTCAAGCCAGAGATCCCATTATAGGCACTTGTCTTGATAAGTTAAGAAAACAAAATAAAAGCCAAAGAGAAGGTTACAATGAGGGCCAATGATAAGCTATATTTGAAACATTAACAATAACTGATAAGTGATATTTTCACAAAACCAAGGAAATAACAGGAACATTTGAGAATTAAGAACATGTCTGTCATGTAAATACAGATTAAATGTTTCAGATTCTGTTCTAAGTCTAAATCAACTCTCAAACATGAGAAGCTTTGAGGAGTAAATATGTTGTTAAAAAGTTCAGACTTCCCTGAACTGAAACAATCCCACACACCTTTAGAAATACAAACATTTTGACAGTGCAAAGTGTCTCAGTGTGACAGAATTGACACAAAAACCGCTTGATCTGTGCTGTCGCCACTGTGGCAAGTCAAAATGTCCACCATGAAAAAGTTGTATTGAAGCAGCTTTCAGATAATCAGGCAAGTGTAAACATGCGAGTTGTGGCTCCAGTTTTCAGCAGAACATTGCTTCCTAACATTGTGATCAAAGTAATCATGACATCAGAACTTACAAAGTAGAATTGTCATGTTTTCATGACCTAATATGTAATATTTGGACTAACAACAGAAGACAAATATAACTTGTGGTAGTGTTATGGTGTCTAAGTGTCTGACCAACCAATGACAAACAAACCAGTGGATAATCAATAAAATAAGGTTTGTTTACTGAAGAAGAAAAAAAAGAGACTGGCTTTATAACAGATACATACTTTGCTTTTTTGAAAGAATGTTAGACTCTAAAGAGCATCTTTTCTAATAAAAGATAGATTTGATAGAGAAAGAGTTGTATGCAGGAGGTCTTGGAGGATGAGTTGTGTCATTTTTCAAAAGGGGAAATAAGACCAAATTCTTAGCACTTGACTATCAGAATTTTGCAAAATAACCTTAAATGCTCACGATTTCAAGTTTCATGTTTATAAAATATTAAGAAAGTTGTACATAACGATAAACATGAGGGAGTTTGAAACAAGGGTATACTGTATCAAACCCAGCGGCACGTGATGTCAGGAGTATTTAAGTTTGGGGAAGGTGCTTTCTCTGAAGTTGGATGCACTGACGACTCAATCTTGTTTTGCGCTCTGTTGTGTGTCTGAGGAAGGATCATACTGCAGCAAGTTAATGACCTTAAAGGCGCAGTGTTTAAGAATTACTGACATCTAGTGACAAACATGGGCATAGAAATATATTCAAATACCCAAAATAGTAATGAATGGATGGTGGCCGTAAGTGGGCAAAATTTGTCCAGGCATAAACATTTTTTCATTTTTTGAGTGGATCCAGTGGCCTCAGGGACAGCGATGACTACACTACAGGTAACTACTTCAACATTGTGAACATGTTTACCATCATTTTCTATGGTCCTTTAAAGGCGTTACTTACTCCAATGCTGCTCTAGCACCTATAAAACAAAGCCAGTTTTGCCGTTTTAAACCTCAGAGGGCTCTCTCTCACAGAGTTGCTTTTTCATTCAGAGACACTGTGGTAAAAATGGTGGGACAAATATGACAGCTGCCATGTATGTGGACCCATGGCAAGTAGATATAAATGTCTCATTCTAAGAGAATAAAAACTTAACATTTATTTGAAATAAAGGGATTATATACCAATAGAAACACAATGTTTAATGATTTATAAAATCTTTCTGTTATTGACCTTTGATTTTGTTACACACTCCTCCTTTAACACACCTAAAGGCTTTGAGGAGCTGCTTGGATAGAAAAGATGACCAATGAGTTGTGTCTGACAGAGGCTTTCTTCCATACTCACTTGATCTCTGCTTACCTGAATGTTTAACTGGGGCACCGGTAGATTGAAACCTTCTTCAAATCACAAAAAGTGTTTCAGGTTTTGCACAAGCTTTTTAAGTCCATGCCAGACAGAGTTCTGCAATAATTGAAGTAAAAGGCATATTGAAAAATCCATCCATCCATCCATGCATCTTCTACATCTCTCAGCTGGCCTGGGAGCTCCTCAGAATCCCTCTGGATGAGCTGGCAAATGTGGCTAGGGAGAGGGAAGTTCGGGCTTCCCTGCTCAGGCTGCTGCTCCCTCGACCCGATCCTGGATATTGAAAAATAAGATTGTTAATGCACAAAGATGTATTTCAGGGATCTCAAACTGTGGTCCTCGAAAACCACCGTCAGCGAGTTTTAGATGTGGAACCTCTTCAACACACCTGATTGAAATTAAATGGATTCAACAGCTTATTGTCAAGTGTCATTGATTTGAGTCAGTTGTGTTGGAGTAGAGAAACATCTCAAACTTGCAGGACAGTGGCCCCTGAGGACTGGAGTTTGAGATTCCTGATCCAACCTGGAATTACCACACCCACCATTGCATAACACTACCTTTTACCTTGAGACACACCCAGGAAGTTGTATAATTCTACCATTCAGCCTTTTTTCCTCCAAGCCATTTCTGCCTGAACAAAGGGAATTGTCATAATTTGAGAAAATTTGAATTTCTAATCTTAATTCCCTTTCCTCTTCCATGAATGTTCCATGGTGCTCTATCCCGATCTAGATATTGTTGTGTGTTTCTTCACCCAGAAGACAATGGAAAAGCCAGACCAATTAATGTATTAATGAAGTAGGTTGTCAGCTTAATTAATTAAATTTTTCACTTGATAATGCTGACATTTAATTTGGCGTGTAATTGTATTTACTTTGTCTTCATGTAGCCTGCTATTCCCTTTCATGTACAGATGGTATCATCCATCGAGTCATCTGTTTCTTATCCTACCACTTTGTAATAGTAAACTGGTACATCACACACTGGTAATCTGTGTTTGAAAGTGCACAACACATAAGATGTTCTTGAAGGCAGCACTATTTGCTGCTCTGTAATTTTTTCAAGGATATTTTGGGGTTTTCTTTTTCTTTTGTTTGATATTTCTACATTGTTTTAGCATTTGCAATGAAGAATTTTGTACAAAATTTTATACAACAAAATGCAAAGCATGGCTATCTTATCTTGTAGGCCAACACTTTTGGATCCCATTTATAAAAGCAGAGACAGTCACATCAGAAGGGGGAAAGATTTTGGGAAAGATTCACATAGGCTGTTTCTACATATCACAAGAGGAAAGGCACAAAAGAAAATAGTATTACTATTTTTTGATAGCCTTTAGATGCTATACTGGCTCATGGGTCTCATTGGTAAAATCAGATAAATAAAACTTATTTTTCTGAGTGAATATGTCTATTATGGCCTGCTAGAATCCTTAGCAATTAAGGATACCATTCCATATGTTTTGTCTACAAGCTAACAAGCTCAAAATACCCAGAAAAAAATATAATAAAGATTATGAACATGAACAAGGTTACATGACAGTAACACAGCAGTAGTTTCAGACGTGAAGATTGCTGATCCCCTTTGGTTAAGCATTTCCTACAGGGCAAACATTTGGTAATGAAATTTAAATTCTGCTCTATATAGCTGATTGATCTCCAGCCATTAGTGGTGGAAAGCAATATCTGCATCTTTAAAACTAGAACCTCATGCTAAAAATATATTCTAAACTTGCAAAACATTGTTTCAGTGGTAACTTTGTAGTTTAACGGTCTGTTTTTCCATGTCATCTTTTTTGTTTCTTATTATTGACTTCATCATTGCATAATCATTGTGATGTATAGTATGTTACACATGAAAATATGAGAGTATAATATATTTTGCAGACTGCAGAGGAATTGAACAAATAAATAATTAGAGTGAACTTTCAGCCTACTCAGCTGGATGAGACAGAAGAAAAACAATTTGATTGGAACAATCTGTGCCATTTAAATTTAAAGTCGGGATGAAAGGTTTTTCACATGTAAATGGAAAGCATGGGTGAGACTCTTTACCACTGATTAAGTACTTTTAATGACCACAGGAAACTGCAATCTTGTCACATTAAAGAAAATAGGACATATTTAATGAAAGAAGAAAGGCAAAAAAGCAAGTATTTGTCACTGAACTTATAGATGTGAAAAAACATGATCAGTATAACAGACTCAAATGTTGACATTTAAAAGAAATAAATGATACAGCCAGTGATGATATCAGTGTTAATTGCTAGACTTAGAAAATGCTGATGTTGCTGTGCTGTGCACCTTTTACCCCACACAATTGCTGCATAGTGCAGCTCCCCAGGAAACAAATTGTATCTCTGCTTGTCATTATCAGTAACTCTGTATTTGTCAACACAGGGCCACATCACACACATATGTTGCTCAGAAACACACACTTTCATTGTCTTTATTCTACTTGATTAATCTCCAAACAAAGCTGTGGATATTAGCCTTAAAAATTTGTTTGAATTGTACTAGAAAAAAAAGAAGAAGCGTAAAATAGGACATTGAAGGCAAAGAAAGAGATGAAGAGATGAATGCTGCCCAGTTCCTGCTGAGACCTCTTTGATATGCAGACTTTTTCAAAAAAGGGACTTTGGTCCATTTGCAGATCTTTTTCTTCAAAGACTGTAGGCATTTTGTGTGTGTATTTATGTGATTGCAAATGTATGAGTCCTTTTTGCAGTTATTGTGCATATTCTTCCATATGCATACATGCAACTCCATGCATACATCACACCAGTGCAGCGAATCCTCCATCATATTTGTAAGAGATAACAATTTCTCTGTTTTTTTGTCTTTTAAGCAGTCCTTGTTATCTGAATGTTGGTGTTCTTATTGTATCATTTGTCTTGTATACTTTAAAAGAGCCATTATACTACCTTTATGTTAAATTAGGCTTGCTGGAATCTAAGAACCGGGAAATCAAGGCTTCCTTTTCACAGTTGAAAAAGAGTAGAAAATGTGCAATTGTAGTTTCTCTGCTCAACTGGTGAGACTTGGACACTAGCCTCTCTGCGCAGAGAAGTAATTACATATCTTACTTTAGGACCAAATTTAAAAGAATGAAGCACGAACAGGGTGAGTTTCATTTAAGATTACAACCTCTGCTACCTGAATTTTAAAGAAGGAAAATGAAGAGATGCTGTTAATTATATATACTGTATATATATATATATATATATATATGTGTGTGTGTGTGTGTGTGTGTGTGTGTGTGTGTGTGTGTGTATGTGTGTGTGTGTAATATATAAGTATTAAATAATGTAATGATGATAATTATTAATCATAAGCTGTAATAATAATAATCTCACAATAATTGATTATATATATATATCAATACACCTTTCTTTTATTTTATGAAATTTTTCTACTCTTAGTTCACCTT
>JAOXYM010000009.1:22752035-22767037 GCA_028567055.1 Leptatherina wallacei | reverse complement strand
ATATATATATATAAAAACTCAGAGCTTAATGTCAGCAGAAAAAAATAGACAAAAGAAGCGGAAATAATACCAAATGACCCACAATGGAATATATACAATTATGAGCTGACTGAGAGCAGCATACATAACAGTTTATCTAATTTTCCACCAGAGCTGTCATAATTTGTTCTTTTGGCTGCTGAAGCATGCACATTTTACAGTACTGCCATGGATGCATGTCATGCGTTGCATTAGAAAGAGAAATATGTAATTTAACAAATATATATATATATATATATATATATATATTTAAAAAGATTAATACTATTTTTGTTTTCCAAAAATCAACAGCTATGTAGGTTCAAAGCATGTTTAACCTTTTACTGTCTTTAGCGGTCAAGTGATACCATCTGTCAAATATAGTAACATGAATTTTGTTTGATACCTGCATTTACCTGCACATTTCATTTATAGTGTCAGAAATATTTAGTTGCACTTTGTTGTGTTTGCTCTGCCTCCTGCAAACTATCAAATAGCTTCTGAGCATTAGATAAATTATATCAAAGGAAAAAGCCCTACAATATATCTTTTAGCTCCAAGTGGAAGTCAGAAGGTACCATATTTTTAGAGACTGGGAAAACAAATCCTGATGATAATTGCGCCTCTATCCGTACACTGTTAATGGTTGATATAAAAATAGGTGATTATATCAAATAAAATATTAAAAGTTCTATATCTGTTTCCAAAGTAATGCCTTTACCTCAACAGTTGTTTTTGAAACTGTAGATATTGATTTGCACATTGACACACTGACACTCGTTCTAACATAATCATGGTGGAGAGCATGGGAATATAAGGACAATGTGAAAAATATACAATGTGACATTTTAAAAATGCTAAAATGGGGTCCTGGAATGTGTGCTTGTTGGTATTGTATATGATCACTGACTCATTTGTTAAGAGCACCTTGAATGTTTAAAAAAGTCTTCATTGTACATTACTTGATCTTTATGGATCCAGCATGTGTGCTTTGTTAATCTCTTGATGTCTCTCTGATGTTCTAATTATATTGTAATACCAGGCTGGCTGTTTCACCAAGGAATGTCTCGACTGATACCTGTGATACTGGAGGGGAGATTACTACCTCCAGATCTGGTTGCTTGGCCAGGCCTGGGTTCTGTCTTTATTTGAAAAAAATAATACCAACAATAATGATGAAACTGTGAACATGTCTGTGTTTAGGCTTATTAGGGTTTAAGCTTTCAACTGGGTCTTTTTTATGTTTTCTATTTGTTGTAATTCCACATTCGTCATCCAACATTGTGTATAATGTATAGTATAATTCCTAGAAAAATGACAAGCACATGCTTAGTATCACAATAATAAATTCACAATTATGCGCAGCTCTGTGATGATAAATAAAGCTCAAATTGGCACTGAATCAGACTGAAGAACTACAATACAGTAAAGGGGTGATTTGTTCAAGCCCTAATTCTGTCACATTACATGGGACACATTTCATGGAACTTTGTGTGGTCATGCATTTTTAAGTTGTAAGGTGTTGACACGTTAACATTTGGGGCAAAGTTTGTACATTTTAACAATGAAGCTTTTGTTGAAATATATCATCCACTTTCTTGTATTGCTCAATGACAAGTTAAGAAAATAAATATTATATACGAGTCAGATTTATCTGAGATTTGTGCAACTCTATTAATACATTTTCCCTGAATAGTTTCTCTTGTATCACTCATGTTAGTTGACACCAAATTAATGCTTGCACTGTGCTGCTTCAGAATAAGCAGCAATCATTACATTATGTATTTTGAATAAAGATCTAACAAAGAAAAAAAAGTCAGCTTTTTGTCCTTTCTTAAGAAAAAAAAATCCAACCATTTAATTTGGATGCTTATAGGGTTTGATATTGAGTAGGTCTGGAGCCTGTGCAAACTGACATTGATGAAAATCATTATATTGCCAGGATTTCATAGGGTTCGTGTTTACAGAACTACTTTCTACTACGTATAGCTGTAGAACATTAAACAGAGTAAAGTAGACAGACAACTTATGAATCCAACACAGAATTGCAGCTTAAACGCTTATCTAATATACCAACGTATAGTACCCTCATACCTTTAATTCCTGCTGTGTTACATCCAGCATAGCAATTTACATTCCTCTGGTGTATAGCAAAATCGACTCATTCCTTTTCTTTTCGACTACACTATGTCACATAGCATGCATTGTGTATTACAGATCAACAGCAGTTTTATTAGCTCAAACGGATATATGCTGTATCTTTATGACTATGACAGCTCAATTACAGCATGTACCATATGAGAGCACTAAACAGTCAAACCCAGAAAGCCAAGCTGCAATCAGATCTCACCAGGGAGGACAACCTGGCACTGCTCCACTGAGAATCACTCAGAGGTGACTTTGTGAATGTAGAGTATGTATTTTCAGCTTTCGCAGCCAAACAAGATTCTGAATTTTATCTGAAGTATAGTCCAGCATGAAAGAAAAAAACCTGCATCAAAATAATGCAATGCTGGCAAGAGTATATTGTTTTGAAATTGAGGAAACAAAATTAAAAAAGCCTCAGATTGTTAGGAGGCTTCTTAGACACAAAAATAATGCATATCACTTTACAGTACTTGAACTGAAAGGACTGCAATTTCATTGATTAAAGACAATCATTTTCCACAGCAGACACACGGATAACAAGGGTGATTACTTTTGGAATTATTAACCTTAATTATGACTCAGTTCTCTTTGGTTTTACAAAAATAAAACCAGTAAAAACAGTGCATTGAACTTTATTTCTATTTTTTGTTAAATAACTTATGCTCTGTGCATTAGGTTTTCTTTCTACCTTTTTTCCCCCACACCTGCTTTATATTAGATCATTGCTTCACATCTGTGTTTAGTTGGTTATTCTTCCCTTTGTGTATATTTACTCCCAGTTTCTGATCATTAACAGACACCTGTCATCTCTAGATGTCTGTTTTCAGTCTGTTTGCAACAGTTCATATTCATATTCTTGCTTCTTTTTTTATTTTGATTGGACGTTCATTATTTGGATTTCCTTTTGGATTTCCTTTTCTGTTGCACCTTTATTTAGTAAATTGTATCGTTTGTTTATTCTACAACATGCAGGCGCAATAAGGTGAAATGTTAAATCTTCATTTGTGCATTTTTTCTTTTTTAGCTCAACTTTGTTCTGTTAAGTCTGTTTCATTCAGCAACACATGCATGCATCAACAGAGCTGCTATGAAGAGTGCTAGTTTGCTAGTGGGAGCAATTTAGGGTTTTTGACCAAGAATGTGTCGATATATGGAGAGGCCAGCTGCCAAGCAGGCAAGTCGGGGATGACCTTCAACACAAAAGGAAAGACAACACAGGTTCCCCAGAAAAGTAGGCCACTGCATAGAAATTAGTTTGACCCAACAAGTGCAGAAAATAAATGTTAAACATCAGTTTTAAGCAAATTCCATGACATGTGAATAACAGTATCTATTCTTCGACATCAGTGTCCTACCCATAAATAATTTATCATTTTCATCTTATTAGAAATCAATAAGCCATATAATAATAAAGTTAATTATTAAACTTTCTTTTTAATAATGTCATGTTTTTGGCACTGGCTGGTCTGGGGAAGTTATTGAAAAACCATGTAGTAATTTAGATGAATCAGATGAAAAATAGACATAAAAAGAGACCAAATACCTTATACATATTTAAGTATCATACAATGCAGCTGCAGACACACACACACACACACACACAGCACCACAGAGCATGAGATGTGTTTTTGTTTGCTTGCTTGTTTTTACATTTATCTTCATCTCTTATTCTCAATGGAAGTCCAAACTGTAAGACAATATGAAGCTGTGCGGAACAAACATGAAATGTTCAAAAACAGGCCATCGGCAATGACGTCTGGTATTCAACAACTGAGTTTGAAGATGCGTGTGAATCACTATGTCCTGCAGACCTGCTCTTAACTTTAGACAGTACTCACCTTTTGACGGTTGCTGTTCCGCACTGACAGATGGGAGGATGAACAGATGTGTGCATAAAAGGTGCAAACTAAATTATGGGAACAAAACATACAGACAAAAGAGGAAAACGACACAAAGACAACAATATAAAAAAGAAAAAAATACAGTAAAGCATGCACTGCATTTAAAAACAATAAAAATAAAGTAAAAAGAGTAAAAAAACAAACAAAGACAAAGTGATCCATTCCGTTAAGACAAAGATGAAGAACAGACGAAAAGGAGAGGTAGAGAGAGGCCCACCCTGTCCCTCTCCACTTCTGAAATCTGCTCACTCACCGGCTGGTGCAAAGAGAAATAGGCAGAGAGGAAGGGGGAGGGGATAGAGGAGGTCGAAGTGTGGGGTGAGATGAAGGTTAACCAGTGAGGTGATGTGGTGAGTGGGAGAATATGGGGGTATGGGAAGAGAAAGAAGAAATACAGTAGCTCTGTTTGGACCAGCTCAGTTGTATAGCTTCACTGCAGCAATGCATTGCTTTGGCTGTCCCAGAGACAGATCCCACTCCCTCCCTCCCTCCCTCCCTCTCTCCGCCTCCCATCTCACCTCCCTCCTTTTGCCTCCTGTCATCACTCCTCCCCTAGATCCTGTCATCCCCCATTGCTCTCACGCTCCCTCCTTTCTTCCTGTACCCATCCTGTTTTTCCTCTCACCTGTATCTTCCATCCCTGATCCCTAATGTTCTCTCCTCTCATCAGTGTAACATCCTCTGCCTTCCTCATATACACAGACTCCAAGGTCACCCTGTCCAGAGCCAGGTGTGTGTGCTAATGTGACTGTGTGTTGATGTGCATATGCAAATACGGATGTGTTTATATTCTATGTGCATGCATCTCATTGTTGCTCTCTTAATATGTGGAGTGTATGCTCACTCATATATATTACCTCCAGTTTGTATCAACGAATATGCCAACACATAGCTTAGTGCTTTAGGTACAGCATGTTTTCACCATCTATCACTGCATCCCACACACTTGAACTTGGAAATGACATCAAATTCCCAGAGATGGATTAGCTGACAAAATGTGGATCTGTGAGAAGTGGGGAGGTCAGACATCCATCTTGTCAGTATGGATGTTATGGAAAAAATGGCTCAAATATCCAGGAAATGAAAACAAGTAAACTGTAAGTAGAATAAAGTAAAATAAAAAATCTGATACATTTAGCAGTTAGCTCAAACAAACACCCATCTCACTAACTACTGTTTCTATCTGAAATGACAAAAAGCAGACCAGACAGAGGATGTAATAGTACATGACTGAATGACAACAAAAAAAATTGGTATGATGTATGACCACAAAGGTCAGATTTGGTCAGTTTACAAAGGATTGTAAGAGAGGTACATTGAATTCTAGCCGATTAAATACAATATTTTTGTCTAAGTCAACATCCCTGAGTGAAATTGGATATTGTGTTTGCTTCACAGCAATGGACCTCAGGTGTGAACCTAATGTTGGTGAGGAAACTACTAAAGTGTTTGTCAATTGTTGAGGAAGACATGAATCTTCTAAACAAGGTCAAACTGCACATTTGAGTTGTAGACTCTGGTCAGTATTGAAGGCTAAGCTGAGATTGATGAAAGGTAGGGGCCATATAACCTGGTGGTTGCATGTTGTGTAGCATGGTGTGACAGACAGATTACTGCTTTATCACAGTCAGGATTCATGTCTCAAGTTTTGTATGGCTGTACTATGGCCTTGAACAGACAACACTGTTAAGGTGGTCCTTTTTAAGATCTGAAATAGTAGGAAAAGTTGAGTTGTTTTTGCAGTTAACCTCATTATCTTTTTCCTTTCTGAGTTTCAACTGAAAGTAAAAATTCTATAGTTTATAACTTGGAAAAGGTTATTTTGGTCATCTTGGCTGATTATAGCTACAGTTGAAGGGTTTTAGTCAGTTGTTAGTGAGAGACTTTCAAGACTGTCTACCTTCCAAATAGAACTTCTAGGTCATATGTTTATAGCGGATGTTAGATGAGTGTAGGTTTGAATGTGACCTCATGTGGTTGTAAAACAACTGTATGTGAATTAAAAAATGGTGCCCATGAGTCCTTACCATGATTCTTTTCCAACCCTTACTTTTAATACCTCTGCCAAGGCACGTTTTCGCAGGCATTCCTTTGTCTGTCCGTCTGTCTGTCTGTTAGCAACATAACTCAAAAAGTAATTGATGACATTTTTAAGGAAATCTCCTAAATGGTATAAGAAACAACTAATTAGATTTTGGGGGTGATCGGGGTAACCTTCTGGATTCAGGATTTTTTTTAACACGAGAACCGCCAACATTCCAATACCCCTAAAACAGACAGAGTGGGTCATTTTGACACCCTGCCAACGCAGCATTAAAAAAAATGATAAAGGTGGTATTTATAGAGGCCATTTTTTTCCCTATTAATCTTTTTTTATCATTCAGAAGTAAAAAAGCTTCAATAAATATAATGTGGAATCATTTGTTTTTCAAATTGAAAATATGTCAAACACTTTGTGGCTTTTCTATAATATTCACTTATCAGCTAACATATAACTAAATTAAATATTTTTTTAAGTGTATTTACATTTTTATAACTTATTTGAGGGGAATAATTAGAAAAAAAGCATTATCTAATGCCAACGTAATAAAACAGAGCCCTGGGTCTCAGCTGATATTTGATTCACTGTATCACACATAAGGAGAGCTCAATAATGAAGGCACGGCGGGTCATTCTGGCATTGATGTGGCTCCAGTAGAGGACACATTGATTCAGTGTAGCCATGTCCCAAATGTTAGAAACTCTGCAACAGGCCATCTTCTAGTTACAGGTAGATGTTATAATCGGACGTTGTTTGACCCAGATCATGTTGATATTCTGAATTTGGTGACCCAGAAGGTTCAAAATATAGGGGGTACTGGGTGGGCTGTTGGGCCTTTTGGTGTTTTCTCAGGTGAGTCACCCTACTATGGCTTGGCAGAGGTCTGCACTTTCTGAGTGCTTCTACTGTTGTGATGTTTTTGCCTAAACTCAACCAGAAAATGACAAAGTTTCATCATAACTTGTTTTGTTTAAACATAACCAAGGCAACAAGCAATAGGACATCTATGCAGGCAGCAATTGAGTTTTAGTTGTTATAGGTTAGTCTTGAAAAGGCATCATGAACACATGAATGATTGAAAGCCCAGGAGAAGCCTCTTAGGAGAATGTTGCAGCTTGTACTTGAGGATGATCTTTTTCTTTAATGTGGAAACCCTTGTACAAATCATATTTCCCTCCTGTCACTTATAAGGGCACAGCTTGATATGATGCTGTTATTGGTGGTATATAAGGATATGAACAGATGGCTCCTTAATTAATGGAGGATTTGTTAAAACTTTCCCAGTTAAAACTGCAAAAACTGCAAAAACGTTTTACAACCCGGTCTCCAAAAAAATTGAGACACTCAAATATAGTTAAAATATAATGAAACAATGTAAAAATACCCATTTTTCAACAGTTTGCAGATGAACATATGGTTTGAATAAACTGTAATACCTGTAAATCCATTTGCAAAATTTCATACTCTCAGTTTTGAAAAAATGTTTTACATGCCATTTAGTAAATTAAAGCATAATGACATGAATATTAATTTAATCCTGTTTGAGGACAATTCAATAATGGGTATGATGAGTAGGTTATTTTTACATTAATCCTAAAAATATTTTGTTTAAGCCAAGTCTTGCTGGTGGGAGGAGGGAACACAAAGGTAAAACATGAGTAAATGATTGGAAACTTGCCAGAGGACAAAATCAGAGCTTGCCAATGCATTAGTGTGCCAGTATAGATGTAGCCTACTGTAGAGGCATGAAATGGGAGAAGCATGAAAGTGGAGACGTGAGTAAAGGCTTAATGAAAGACAGAGTTATATGTGGTATGAGTGAAGCACCTAGCCCGTATCTTACTCTTCAGCCTTACTCTGCTGGGTGCATATGTGTGTGTATGTAGCAGCAAACGTCACCCCTACTCTCTCCCCATCATTCTGTTCGTTCGTTCTCTCTCCGGCTCTCTGTTCACCTCTGCCGAACACCTCTCTCGCTCATACCTTCCTGCACTGGCTGAAGGGACGCGCACTTTCTGCTTTTCTGCCTGGCTGCTGCTTCTGCTCCGGCACCCCCACCCCCACCCCCCCTCCCCGTGCCTCCCGAGTGTTCTCCCCTTCTACAGCCTGTCCCCCCCCCCCCTATGGGGTTTGTCAGCCAGCCTGCTTCCCTGGCTGCTGCTGCTGCTGGAGCAGTGCAGCTGCCTGACTCTACGCTGCTACACCGCTACCGCTTTGCCTTTTGCTTCAGACTCAGCCTTACTGGATAATCATCACCGAGCCTGCCCAAGCAGCAACAGAGGACGGGAAAGGAAAGAGGCAAATTGACAGGGACTCCTCATCCAACTGTCTCCTCCTTTGTTTTCATGAGCTGCTGAAGAGCAGTGCAGGGAACAACTGGACAGATCTCTTTTTTTGCGCTTCTTTGCTCATCCTCTGCTCATTGCTGGGACAGAGTGCAGGGGAGGAGAGAAGAGGGAGGGACTGAGATCAGGACTTCAGACTCTGCCTTCGGCTGTACAGCTCAGTGTCCCACCTTGCGCCAGAGGCGCAGAAGTCAAGCAGACAGCCTGTCACTAGCAGACAAGAAGACAGCTTGACAAGGACGTTCTGTGCATTCAGAAGGACAGACAACACCACAGACAGACAGGTGGTGTCGGTGTCATGGCGTCAGTGGACAGCACCGGTTCGAGTGTCTCTAGTCGGCTGAGATCAGGGGATCTACTCCATGCTGGTCTGGCAGTTGCACTGCTTCTCGGTGAGTTATAGTCCTCTCTCTATGTTTAGGTGCAATGGTGTTCCTCTCTCTTCCAGTACATCCTTTGCACAGACCAGGACATTGTGTTTCTGGTCCTCTGTGAATGAGGTTTAAGTCAACTTGGTATTGAGGTAATTCATCTAATTGTTAATCAATTTAAACTTGTTTCTTTGCCCTCTACACCTTCTGTGTTATTTGTTTGGGTGTTGTTGTTTTTTTATATGTCAGTCTGAATATGTTGTTTTCAGCTGATCCAGTAAATCTGTCGTTTTCTTTATTATTCTGTAGTTATAGCTGCTGTTCTGTCACCTCTGCTTCAGCACTCATGTTTAATCACTCTTTTTAAGTACATAGACTACAATGTGTGATGCTGTCACAGGTGATGTTTACTTGTTGCCATTCTGAGATAATCAAGGTCAATAACAACCAGCTTTTGGTTGTATATTAATTGGAAATAGTAGCTGGACTGGACCTATGACCCTCCCTAACTGTATTTCCTGTAACACAGAAGCTTTTTTAGGGCGAAAATGACAAAAAAAAAAAAAAACAGCAAACAGATAAAGGGGAACTTTTAGTTTTCAGAACACATAAAAAAGTATTTGTCTAGACGATTTTTCAGAAGCATTGTCATTGTATTACTGGTAGTGGCGTAGTGGTGCAGAGGTGATCTGTGTTTTTCCTCATACACTCCCTGATGTTGGTGTAGCATCCAATAGTGTCCCCATGTCCCAAAATGTCTTCCTAGCTTTTAAATGTTTTGATAGCTGTGCATTGTTAGACTTTATGACACAAATACAAGAACAATGAGTTGATACAAAAACATTATTTCATAAAAGAAATACAGGTTCTTCACATATACAGAAAGGCTTACTGAAGAAGAACAGAATTAACTCCATCATTGAGCTGAAAGCTTATCAGCACATCTCTTTAAAAGTGAAGATAAAGTTGTACAAAATATGCTGCTCTCAGATGAAAAGCAACATTGATGGAATTGGTAGAATAAACTATGCAAATTAAATCAAATAGAATAAGTAAAAATAAACAAATTACTTTCACGTACCAAGAATATATTGGTTTTGTAAATTCTGCAGTACGCTGCTGTGACAATGAGGGCTCAGTATGAAACTTATGATCCCAAAAAACACAAATTCCCGAGAAAGACACTGTTAAGCCTTCCTTATTGCCACTAATAAGGAAGCAAATCCGAGGACCATCACATATTTTGCTTATGAAAACATTTTTTTATTTCTTTATGCAGTTCCTGACTAATCTTTGCAGATGCTTGGTTTATCCCTTGTTTATTAACTCCACTTATTTCATAGCCATGTCTTATCTTCTCCGTTCTCTAATATTACAGGAATTAACATCATCTGCTATTTTTCAGTCTCATCTGTTTTATACAATATGATTCATTACATAGATTTTACATTTTAAACTACTTGACATTTAAATCCTCTGAACTCTATAATTCACCCAAATAGTCACTTATTAATCTGACAAAAAATATTTAAACCTTACAGCACACAGCCAATCACCAGAGCAAACACTTGCTACAGTTATTATAGCTAAACTCATTGTTTTCAGAAAACTCCTGAGCAACATGCGTAAGCGTGTGCCTCATGGACCAGCAAGAACTCTTTACTTGATTGGAAAGGTGATAATGGACAGTCAAAGGCTTGGTTATGTGTAAGAAAAGCCTTTTACTAATGTGCAGGCTCCTGACTGGGGGGTCAAGGTGTGTGAAGAACAGGAGTGACAGACCGTTTTGATTAAATATATCCATGGTTTCAAGAAATGTTTCACTCTGATGACTAGGCTGCAATACTCCCAGCTCTGTCTCATAGTAAATTTTGAAATAGTAATACAACAAAAACCCTTCTATCCATGCTTAAACATTACTTGCTTACATTACAGTGAAATAATACTCAATAAAATAGAGTATTTCTGGAGGAAATTAACTTCCTCTCAGGGTTACATTTTGTGTTGTTTGTCGATGGTTGGACACATCATCCTGCTTGAGAAACAGAGACTTCTTACTTGTTTTGTAACAAGGTCTATTCTGATGCAAACCACAATGCTTCCCTCATCCTAACCAAGTAGTTTAAATGCCTAAACCCTACAAAGTCATTTGAATATCTAAACCTAAGAAAACACTTTTTGATCAATAAACCTAAATAAGTGGTTTTGGTGTTTATTTATTCACCAAACAGCAAATGAAGACTAAACGGTAAGTGGAGAATCCCCCAAGTGAATTTTTTCAAGCCATTAACATGCACAAAGAAAGAAAGACAAAAAAAATCCATGATAAAATAGACTGCATTTGGTAATAATTTCACAAACTGCTGTGAGACTGTGTTTGCACACATTACCAACAACAAACAACAGAGTCAAGGCATAAGAGATTTGGCACAACAATAAACAGCTGCACAGCAGTCAGGCTATAACACAGCAGTTATCAGTAATGTTTCACCACTAGATGGCATGTAAATGTGATAATTATTCTGCATGTTCTTGGCTGTTTGGCAATCGTATTACAAACGCTTAGTGTGCTGGTGTGAAATGTAAACATGGATCTATCTTGTTCACCAACACCAGCAGCATCGATGACTGAGTTACAGAGCTGCTGGATGTTATGTTCGTCCCTGCCATCACCCTAGTAAAGACATTGTCCTTCTTTCACTTCTCCCATAACCACCTCTCTTTATTCCTGTGTGACCCCTTCAACCACTTCCTACACACTGCAACACCTCCATTACCTTTAATTCTCTGTTCATTTCTCTTTTCTATTCCCCTCCTTTCCTCTCCTCTCTTCACTTCCAGCTTTTCCATCACTTCTCTCTCTCTCTCTCTCTCTCTCTCTCTCTCTCTCATAGAGGTAATAGTGTCCTCGGTCAGTTCCCTATGGGTTTACTCTGAAACACATTAACCCTTCAATCACTGGCCTACTTTTTTTTTTAGTAAAAAAAAGGAAAAAAATCACCTTGACAATCAACCAAGGACAAACACACAGCCACACAGTCAGTTGCTTTTTCCTACCATCAGTGATTCAGATATTGATGTTTCCCAATTGGGACAAGGAGATACTTGATAGTGGAGCTAAAAATATCGTACATTCTGGGCTATTACTCATGTAAACACATTTGCAAGTTTGTATGTATGTGCTGTAGGTGCAAGCAAGAGTTAACAGACACATACTGTACAACAACATGTGCACAAAGACCCCCATACAAGTGGTACTAGTAAGTGAACCTTAAGGTGTTGTAAGGACAGACTGTAAACACAGGAGACAAGTACGGAGAAGAGCAAAGCGTTGAAGAGAAAAGTGATAGTGAAGCAGAGGTGTAAAGTGAGGGAGGTGTGAGATCTATTTCTAAGCATGAGGGGGGCACTCTTCTCAGATATGTAAACAAACATGCTTCTAGTTGATGATGAAAATGGACTGTGTGGCCATTTAGAGGTGAGATTTTCACTTGCATCCTCACCTTTTCCATGCATCTGTTCTTCTGGAGTACCATGGTTTAAAAAAAAATGCTTTAAAGTACTGTGCAAGAAATCACCGATAGTGGGTGCAAGTTGATTCAGTATTTCCCCCAGCACAGAGTTTGAAAGACACTCCAACTTTTTAAACCTCTAAACTTTTATTGATTCTACCGTTGCCCCGTACATAAAGGCATACAAACATACAAAGTCTGTCTTTTCACATCTTTCCCGTTCTTATTTAGTTATGGTTCCCCTTAGGAGGAAGTTCTGAAAGCAAGCAAGAGAGAAAGATTGAAAAAAAAAGAGTGTGGATAAGAGCCCAGTACTTAAAAACAAACTTATAGTAGCCCATTAAAGGAGAGCAAGATCAAATGTAGGAAAGAGCAGCGGGGGCCCAAATGGTTTATGCTGATACCGAAAGGATGTAATTAAAAATGACAACAGAGGAGACACAAAATATCATATGTTGATAGGTTAGAGGTGGTGAGACTTAAAAGCCAAATAAAAAAAGCCAAACATGAATGATTAATACAATCCAGAAGTTTATTAAATTAGGTTTTAAAAGCATGACAAAATGAGCACTGCTCTTTGTTTTCAAACATTGGGGGTTTTCTTTTTAAGACCTCAACTACGGGTGCATTCAAACCAGGATAGTCCACTAGACTTGGTACTTTTGGGGACTCAGTTCAATTGGGGGGGCTCAACATTCGTTCAGACTGAGATTGTGTTCACACGGCACTACTCAAACTAGTCGAACCTTTTAAATAACATATTACACTCCTCACCAGAGGCGGCTCCATCAATGATCACTGAAGGAGAAGACAGGACAACCAACAAAGAAGAAAACTGTGACAGCTCTTGGTTAATCCATAGCAACTTCTGTTTCCATCAGAATAAAACTGCATCAGATCTTAGCAGTTTTGGGTTCAGGGGCAGTTTTTGTTATGGCCAATGTGGCCAAGCGTCCACAGCACAATGTATGAAGGCACGCACAACCGGAAAAAAAAAAAATCTACATCTGTGTGGTAGCGCATTAAGGGCAAAAAAAAAGGTTTAATTTCCGCTCATTTCCACGTCAAGTTATGTGGCAGGTGCTCCCTTTTCTATGGAGGCGCACACATCACCTTGCTGCTTCTGCTGCTGCTGAGAAAGTTGCTGTTGCACTCAGCAGCAGTCTGTGTTGGAAGAAGAGCAAGGGGGAGGATCTCACGATGTAATTAAAGTGAGGATCACCACTGCTTGGGTTGACCATATTTCTGTCAGAACTTTTATCGAATTCTTCCACATCTGACCGCGAGACATTTCTCCTGGCCAGAACTGCTTATCGCCCTACACGCGCATATTTCTTGGCTGTGTTTACCCACAATTCCATGTGTTGAACCCACAATGCGCTTTTCTTTGTGGTCCACTTCCTGTATTTGGTCCACTTGAAGCAGACTGAGATTAGCGGTCGATCCGAATCAGAGTTTGTTTGTGCATTCACAATTCCCTAAGCAAAGCAAACGTTTCATTTAAATGGACTAAGATTTGAATCAAACGGCTGGTATGAATGCGCAGTAATAGATCTCAGACCACCTCAAGTGGACCATACTACTGAGACTAACAAAGGCAAGTTCATTTCAATCAAACCAAACAGTTTAGAATTGTACATTCACATTAGTCCGGCTAACTCATTGGGCTTTGCTAACATGTTTTAACCATCATGACATTTTAAGAAAATAAATTTTAACTATTACGCTTGCTTTTTAACAGAAATGGTTCCTTGTGCCCCTATGATCTCTTTTCTTTCTTTGTTTTACGTTACAGACTTATTGTTATGTTATTACCGACATTTAAAAAAACATGAACTAACTGTCTATCTCTGCGGCAGGGGTGCATCTTTTTAAACTTGTCACATAACTACAACACACACTGAAGATATAAAATATTTTGGTCACCTTCTAGATGTGGACTAAGTTAAAATCATTGTTAAATCGTGATGCTTACATTCAAGTGACATGTCCTGCTAACGATGCAACCAACGTGCGAATTGAAGATGCACGCTTAAAAGAATGAAGAAAGTCAATCCGGCAAGGAATAACTATTCTTTATTGATTTAGATCCCCCATTCTTCCAGGGGTCCAACACAATTGTACATAAAAACATAAAGTATTGTATTAGAATGTTTTTTCCAAACCTGTTCCAAATACTGTTGAAAGACTTGTATATAAATCAGACTATTTCAGAGAATGAACTGTTAACCCCCGCTGTCTCCATCAAGTATTTATAAGACCAGTCAAAAAGTGGAGCAGACACTTTAGTTATGCACAAAATCAAGTCAATAAACCTCCAATATTCAGATTTTGGTTCTCTTATCATTATAGATGTACAAACTTGCAAATTCTTCTAAATTTATGGTGTATAACTCCAGGGTATGAATGTAGCCTACATTCCCCTAACATTTGTAGTGTGATATTTTTAATTTGGCCCTTCCATCCACCAAGCATAAAAAGATGCTTTGAGTTTGTTGGAGCCTCTCCAATATCTGAAGTGATGTGTGTCTGCCATGCTTTTCACACAATGAATTCAGTGATTTTTTTTTTTTTATCATTCCTCACAAATTTAAAGCGAGTGTGTCACTTAGTGTAACTTTTTTTTTTTTTTTTCAAATTAAAGTATGGCCCAGATGCTACATACT
>JAOXYM010000009.1:22644721-22701717 GCA_028567055.1 Leptatherina wallacei | reverse complement strand
AATGAAATGAAATGAAATGAAATGAAATGAAAAATACTTTATTTATCCCTTTTGAGGGAATTATTACAACATACTAAATGTTGTAATAATTGTATATCAATATTGATCAGCACTAATTATTAATTCAAAGAATAGGAAGACAGAAAGATATGTTGTTGTTTTTTTCTGCTTTACAGTACATATGCAAATGTTACCATCAACACTCCACTTGGTAAGTTGTAGGAAATCTGCCATGATATTTGCCACTTCTGGAACATGCTACCGTATGTGTTTTTTCCCCATTAAGTTCACGTGTTCTTTTTAAAGAATTTATAGAAGACATCTGAGCCTGAGCTCAAGCGTCTTGTTCTTTCCGTCCTCTGTGATTCTGCTCATCTGTCTCTGTGTCATGAATGACACACCGCAGCCTCATCTTATCCATAAACTCTGTCCACTGTCTGTCAGCAGTTACTATACTTAACACAGACACTGTAAGATGAAGGAACTGCTGGGCTTCTGTTACATGCAATTTAAATCTGCTGAAATTGTTTTCTGAATATCAAAGTATCTAACAATATGCTGAATTGGTAGATTACGTCACTGGGTTTTATTTTCTTCCAACTATGGTTTATTTGTATTGGATAAAGGGTTTTTATTTACTCCTGCTACTTTTCTGTTGCTGAGGAAAACATTTCAAATGAAACAGAACAACTCACTTTATGAGGATGGTTTTCCTCTCTACTCCCCCCATCAGACCATGAGCCATGCACACAATTGTCTAAATGTAACCTCTGACTTGGGCATCTTGTGAGGTTAGTGCTGCCTGCGCCTATTCTGCGCTGCTTCCGGAGGTCGAGTGGACTGGAGAGCCTCACAGCAGACCAGAGGAGTTGCCAGCTGGAGGAGAATGGGAGGGGGATGTTAAGTGGTGTGGCCCAGCTGTGATGAGTGGCCCAGTGGTCCATTTAGAGAACCAACCTCACACTGGGAGATGGTACATCCCTACAAGCAGAGGGGACTCTAAGGTACCAGCGTGCTCCTGACCCTATCAAAAATGTCAAAATATGAATGTCAAATTATTGGAACATCACATCTGCAGCATGTTAAAGTGGAAGCTCCTCATGTCCTGCAGAGCTCTGTCATTTGCACTTGGCTGCAAGAGCATCAAAGTAACGGCTAAACCAGAGGCAGAACAACTGAGAAGTGAAGGTTTAGATTTAAAGCCTAGTTTCATCTTGACTAGAGTGTGTTCCCTAAAAATTCCATAGAGTCCATTGTGTAACAAAGTAACAGTATTCAAATGATGTCCTTTATGTCACAAAATGTTTTTGTTCACCTCAAGAGGATGAAAATCGGATTCCTGAGAATCTGAATGTTAAATAGAAAATGATTCATGGGAATGATCGCTACATATCAATGATTCACATAATACAATGTGTCCATGCACCCAAGAGTGATAGGTGCCACATTGTGAAGGAGATGGAGAGTGGATTTGAAGGTTCTTTTTCAGTAAACATTTAAAAGAGTGGAGAAGTGAACAAAAGCGTTAAGAAGGAGCTGTTTTGTTGCCCCTTTTTTAACCTAAATAGGCGGTCTGTCCGACCGAGGCCTTGGCTTCAAAGTATTATCCCACACACGCAATTACCATTTCTATCAACTAGGAGAAAGATTATGCTTTTTGGGTGTTCTTCTGCGTTTCTTCCAGTGGATTCACTTGGTGAATGTGACACGTTTTGTGTCTCCCACCCCCTATTGAATATAAAAGTTCTCTATTCTCTGAGTGAGCTGAGGAGAGTCCTACACGCGGGCTGAATAGACACTAAATCTTTCAAGGTTAGGACTTAACCTTCTCTCAGTTTAATTCATCTTCAAACTTTAGTCTGAAACCAATCAATATCAGATGATTGGTAAACAATGTGCAGTGTCTGATAGGCAGGTACCAAGGGCTCTCAATGGGATTGCAAATGCTTTGTGCGTTCCGAGTCGCTTTTGCTCTAAAGCACTGTCACAAAAAGTGAAATTACCATTCACTTGGAATGATGCCATTCATCTTTGTCAGAGCGCCAAGCTCCGCACACAAGCCGCTCCCCACAAATTAATTCCTTGTTTTGCATCAACTGAATTTGCCCAAATCCAGGAGGATGGTTCAGGCTACACCTCGCCTGCATTTTTTTAATGTGGCAATTCCAAATGATTTTACTATGCAGAAGGCCCCATGACTTTATTTACTGCCTAATCCACAAAGAGAAGAAATAGATATAAAAATAAGTTAAGAAAATAAGATAAATCTGTGTGTGGAATTTCACTGGCTGTGCATGCTCTAACCAGGAGAGTTAGAGTATTATACATATACTCTCCTGAGAGCCCAGTGCGATGCTATTGTTGATTTGTCATTTCATGTTGTAAGAGCTCCTGCACAAAGGTAATATCTTCCCAGAGGCTCTTACCCATGTAATATAATGGGAAAACATTGTAGAATGAATGTCTGAGAGATTCATTTGTTTGCCTACATAATGTGTTTTACCATATGTCAGGACAGTTAAAGCAAGATTTAGGGAAGAATAAAAAGTAAACAAAACGCAATAATTTATTTTCCCTTTTATCAACTTTTTGATGTTTAACCACTTAACAAACTGCAGAACAGTCTACATTTTGTTAAATAACAAAAGAAAGACTTGTTCCTTCCAGAGGATATTTAACACACAACTCTGTGATGAGATAATTTTCTTCAATTTTTTTTAAGAGAAAGAAACAGTTTAAACTTTTCCTCTATGGGGCTGTTACTTATTCTCTCTTGCTCTTTAACTGAAGTCAACACTTCCTGCCGGGTATCCCAGCCCCACATCTATATGCCAGCTGGCATTTCAGTGGTCACCTCTTTTTTTTCCCTTTTTTTCTTGTTTTCTCTTTCCAGCTCATGTAGATGTTATCCCAGTGTTGTTTCATGGTGCTGATCCCACAGTGACAGCAGTGATGAGATTTTAAAGAGTGGGTTGTTTCGCTATCCTCTCCCTGTCGGATTTAAAAGCTAAAAATGGTTCCGAGGCTAATTTATGGTTGTGGTTACTGTGGCCACTGATTTGTGATTCCCTGTGTTTGTGTTTATGGAACATGGGCTTGTTTTCTTCATCTTATCTGCCGGCAGATGGACAACATGGTTTGACAGGATTTATTTAGATGTTTGCTTTTTCCAGCTCAAAGTATGATGAAGTGCAATTACAAGGAATGTAAAGTGAAGCCCTGGGGTCAAAGGCCTTTTCCTGTCTCACTCTCTGAAATGAGTGGACCAATGTCTGTGCCCAGTTCCACATACAGGGGTATGGCATTTCTAATCATAGCAAAATGTGGTGAGTGGACATTTTTTTCTGCACTTTTTAAGAAGCGGAATCTCTAGTTTTGAGAAATGGGAGAAGAGAGGAGAAGAGAATAGAGAAGACAAGTGGGTCAAGCCTGAGAGACAGCTCTTCACCTCAGACACCTGCACCTCTCCACAGATCCCTCATCAAGGATTCACATTGTCCCAGAACTGCACCATTGTCCGCTGAAGGACTCTCCAGATTTGCTCTGAATACCTGCCTGCACAACTTCAAGTGGACTCAGCCCAGCTCTCCCCAAGAAATAGACAAAACAGTGGATTCTGAAGTGCTGGCCTCTTGGCATTCCCCTGTCTTTGGGAGATAAAGAGGGGAACTTCAGCCTGATTCACTCCTCCGGTCTTCATCCTTCTCCACAGCCCCCCAAAAACAGGAGATGAGGAGGAGGACTTGCAAACAGTAGTAGAGGGGTGGTCTCGGGGTCACAGGGTGATTAGTGAGGAGCAGAGTGGTGCTCCTTTTACCCCCTTTTGGTCGTCCTCGTGTGGTCACTGAGAAATGACTTCCACTGGGATTACTGGGGAGTGTGGGTGGAGAGGGAAATGGAAGAATTATTCCCTTCTGTCTGTCTGTCTGGACTATATTTAACCTGTTTGACAAGATGGATGTTTCTAAGGGAACTCTCCCTTCAGCACAAATGAAGGCATTATGCTCTCATTTCTGGTCCTTTCCTTTGCTTTTCATTAGAAATAAGGTTTATGATGAAACTTCAGGAGGACGCAGACATGCTGAGCCACTGCAGGTCCTGTTATGAATGTGGAAATCAATACTGTGATTTCTATCGCTTATTTTACATGAGACAGGTGTAGATCTGCACTCGTACCCAGAGAAATATAGGTCCATATTCATAGCACAGCAAACACGCTCTAAAAAGCAGACATACTATAGTTTATACATAAACACGGACACAGACCCTTGCTGTAGCTCTGGTGTTTCTAGCTTGTTCAGGCCATACACAGGGCTGGTGTGGAGGAGTTGGAAGTGATTAGGGAGAAATATGCCTGTCTCCATGTAATGTCAGTAATAGGCAGCAGCACATCAAAGTCCAGGCCTGTCAGAATGATCCGGATAAAACCGGCCCCCATCTGGAAGCCATAACTGACTTTTCACTCATTTAAACACTCTTAAAACGCACTGAACAGACATGGAGCTCCCGTCTCTGCTCACCACTCACCACCACTCATATCAGCACCCTGTTCCCTCTGCATCTGTGCGGGTGTGTGGGTGTTACTCCCTCACTACCTTGATATTGTCCACTCCTGTATGTATTTTCACATATAATGCTAAAAACATATGTTTCACATTTATATATAAGGCTACTCATTTTAAATGATAAATGATTTCAGTCACACTCTCAGACTTATTTTTATAGAAATTTTAATAAATAACATCTACATTGAGCCTATGATCCTGTTTTGACAGCTTAAGTGATATCTTTACATTCCCATTGCACAGGCAGATATTTTCAAGGTAACATAAACATCTCCTGATGATGAAATCAAAGATAATATTATTCTTTCTGGAAGGGATAACAACTGGCATGAAGTGCGTGTCTGTTTTTCTGCTTTAGCTTTGACTCACAGATAAGTATCTTGTCTGTGCTAATAATGGAAATTTGCATTTTGAGACAACAACACAGGGTGTCCCCCTCTTGCCTGCTTGCACACGCAATGTCGACTGGACTCCTGGACACATATTATCTTTCCAAACACAAGTCGGACACAGCTCTAAGTGTATTTTAACTGGCTTTGAGCCGCCTTCCTAAAGCAAACAGCTGGCAGAGTAGCTGGTGGTCGGGTGTGCTCGGTGACTGACGGGTGGCCCGCAGTAAGGGTAGGGTGGAGTAACATTGCCTGTATGTCCACTCTACCGACAATCAGTCCAGAACAGGAATCCATTGTGTTTGTGTATGCACATGTTTGTTTAATTTTCTTAAAAGTGTGAATACATGCTCATGCCTCACCGCCTGTATGCGTGAGACTCATGGTGAATATATGTGTCTCTAAAGGGTGTTTCTCATTTATGCAGCACACACTCGCTACTGTAAAAGATCTTAACGGCTGGCAGATAGCATCTTGAGCAAAAGTGCAAGTGATTTGATACTGACAATTAAAGTAGACATGTCAGCAGGCAACCCAGGTCCCCTGCTGAGGCCGGACAGGGAGTGGACCCTCTCGCCTATCTCCACCAGACATGGAGACAGGGGGCCACTGGCTTCCCAAACTGCTGATGCTGCTAACATTCACTACTTTTCATTCCTTTGCTTTCAGAGAATTTATCTTCTTTTCTTTCTTTTTAAATTGATTAAAACACATCTCATATCACAACTTTCTATCAGAAATGATAGCACACTTTGACAAAAGTTGCAATATTTCATTCTCCTTTTAAGCATATTTGCAGTTACTAAACACCATTGTTAAACAATGAAAATAGTTGTTAATACAGCTGATTTTGGCTGTAGAGTCTAATACAAAAACTTGTTTGGATCCATGAGCTACACCATGTCTGACAATGTAGCAGAGTGGTTTAGAGAAAAAGGAAGGAGGGATGGCAAACTGTAAAAAAAGTTTGAGTCTGAGCTCAGCATATGGAGAAAAGCCCTAAAAACAATTCATTTTACAAGAACCAAGGATCTCGCTCCTAACATGGCCAACTCCTCTCCCATAAAATCTATAGACCATCCATTATAAAACACCCAGGCCCTTATGAATTGCTTTGCCCAGACCCAGCAATGGGGCCTTCTGCCTCCAAATCCCCTCTGGAAGTGGTTGAAAAACAAAGCGGGGCTTCACTTCAACCTCATTAACTAGTTATAATAAACAAAACAATGTGTTTTTAATGGATGGCGAGTCTTGTCTCCCCTCCTTTCCCCCCTCCTAGCACTGGTCCAGAGCGACTGGCCAGCGGTGGGTTTCCCATGACTGCAGCTTGCGGTGTCACGATGATGGATGGGCAAGGTTGGCGGGGGCTGCCTCTTGCCCTTGTCCTTTGGGATGTCCCACAGACTGACAGGCACATTGTGGCGCTCGACCCATGCTGACGCACCACTCCGCCCGCTGGCACAGCCACAGAGAGGGCCAGAAAATGCCCGCTTTTCCACTTTCAAAGTCAGCACGCTCACCTCATGCGAGATACAGAAATCGGGCAATGCATGTAGAAGAACATAAAAGCACCTATGCAAACAGCGTGACTTTTATTTGCTTTCTCCAACATCAAGCAGGCACTGATGCAGTATTGTTCTTTAATTGTAAGAAGTAATGACGCATTGACAAGTAATTCTGTTGAATTTGAAATGTTTTCAAACTTTAGCAGGTCGGACGTCATTAATGTAGTAGTAGGTTAGCGTGCAGAATAACTACCTGAATCTGAGGACCCCTGCCAGACCTCAGCAGGGAAGACATTAGCTTCCCGATGAATAAACACCAACAGCAACTCGGCAACCACAATGAACACTCTTAAAGCTTGAGGGTGCCACCCATGTATATATTCCCTTCTCTCTCCATCACCCTCTCCTTTACTTTTCCTTTTTGAGTCTGACTCAGTCAAACACACTTCACACCACACAGAGCGCCTCTGGAACAAAATTCTCCCAGCTAGTGTAAAACAATCCAATAACAGCCAGCACCTCTCAAAATAAAACAATAGCTCAGCTCATGCTGGTATTGTAAAACAGCTCAGCCTGTTACATGCACATATGTGTAGCTAAATTGTAAATTTGCCCTTCGGGTAATAGCACATTTTTCCTCCATTTAGTGATTTAGGGATTACAAGAATAGTGATGTTCGTGTGGGTATATGTGCATGTTTTATTCTTTTTTCCACCATACTTATTCTTTCATTGTGTTTCTTTGCTCCTAGTTTAAGTTGCAGCAGAAGAAGGTGTGCTACATCCTTTTTTGGGTGTCTAGATTTTCCCCAGAGGTTGCCAAATTGAAAACCTCATTAGGTCAAAGGTCGTTTGAATATGAAGAGAAGATTTTGGACTTAGACAGAGTGTCAAGGTGTCGGTGACCATGACCCTAGTGACACTGTTCAACGTGTTTGTAAACAGGATGTCATTAACACTGGGAACTGGTCCGGCTCACAATGACTTTTGTCTCCTCTGGTTTGTGTGTGTGTCCATAGAGATCGAGAGTGTGTTAAGGGTGGGACCCAGAGGAAAGAGAGAAACAGGGAGTTAGGGGTGGGGTTGATCAAATTTCAAATAAAACACTTTGCATACTTCCACTGATAAATCAACACTCAAGAACTGCCCTTGTACATTTCTGTCCAAACAACATCCAGGTTGACTTTGTCACATCAGATAAGCACTGGCTAATGCGATGAAATTTATAGCTTGGCGTGGCTGCTGTACTACAGCAGTGGATTGTGTGAAGCTGTACTAAGTGCACTCAACTGTCAGCTCTTATTGTAGTGTCAGTCCTTCCTTCTAATTAGTGTCCTCAGCGGGCAGGAAGTGGGCCTGGGCTGGACTAATCTGTCAGTGAGGCCAGACCATCCTCGCCCCAGCGACTGTTTCCTTAGATAAACTCACAGCCCTTTATCTAAAAGTGTTGCAACACTCAGGGGGTCTGGGAAGCCCCTAGTGATTTTGTTATTACTTCTTAGATGTGCATTTTTACATGTTTAAACCCGAACTAGATGGAATGTGGACAGCGTTTTTTCACATCTCAGAAGAAGTTAGTTTATCTCTTTGAGATGTACAGAAGCCTCTTGTTGCACTGCCTTGGCATCACAGTTCTGATCACCGTGGTGACAGGTGTTGATTGAGTGTGAGAGGGAGGAAGCCCAGTGAAGGACACTTCCTGGCAGACGGTTTTATCAGTGAGAGAGCAAAGAGGTCGGAGAAAGGGTAGATGAGGTTATCGCACTCATGTAGTCATGTAGTCATGTACGATTATATATGTGACTAGTCTTCCAAATGCCTTTGGAGACATGGAAACAGCCCAGGGAGATGCTGACCAAGGAATCTGTCTCTTTTATATAAACACTGTGTGAGTTATAGCCACAAGCTGGGATTGTCAAGCACAGAAGTTGTTTTTTGTATTGGGTTTGTAGTACGCTACTATAGTTCGAGAGGTCATGAAATAAGCGGAACTGGTGTCCAAGAGACCTGAAGTTGTTTGTGTATTGTCTAAGGGCACAGACACATCCTGGAGAGATAGCTCATGCTTATACAGATTGCCAGGCTGTCTTTTAGTGACTAATGTGTGAAGCAAAGAGACAGTACAAAAAGCAAGACTTATAGTTTAAAGACTTTTTTGGCTCATTGTCAAACTAGTTACTAAAATATGTCAAATGGGCCTGAGCAGGAAAAGAGAAAGTGAGAGAAGCATAAAAGGAGTGTGATTGAGGGCTTTTCCTTTCCTGCAGCCTTCCTTACACCCTTCCTCTATCCATCCTTCACTCCTTTCTTTCCTTCTCTAACTTCTCTCACCACCAGCAGGGTCCAATTCCTCCACTCGAGCGCTCAGGGCCAGCAACGGACTGATTAGACCCACACCCCCAGCCGTGCTTCTCTGAGGACTGTGCAGCGGGACAACTTCAAATGCACCTCGCTCCTGCCACCCCAAATAAAACCTGACTGGTCCTAATGGACATGTTTTAATCTCCCTGGGTTATTTGAAGATTTCTCCAGCCCGCTGCTGGCCACAGCAGAAGCAAATTCCTCTCGCTTTGTTGATTAAACCACTGCCTCTCCACCGTTGCTTATCGTCCAGCTACGAGCTGCTCTTTTTAATTAAAACTGAGACACCACAAGTGTGCAATTAACAGCTGGTAATTATAGAGCTCTTCAGAAGTGCAACACTCCACCTTCATTTCAATTATATAATGGACAAGTGGCTTTTTGATCTCCAAATTAGTGAACTCTTGTAATATTTGTTTTGTGGCAGATTTGGAGGGTTAATCGTGGCCCATGGTGGCCTACCTCTTCCATGATTGATGTAAGAGCAGAAAGAGGGATATTAAAAACTGAAACAGTCCATCAGGAAATGCAAATCGCACCTTCATGTTAATGAGCAGGCAATGGACCGGGCTGCCCAGCCGTAGCGTTTCATGTGGGAAAAGCAGGCGCCCACTCTGCCGTAAACTGATTAGTACATTTGAATTTGAAAGTTTAATTAACTGCTTATAATACAGATTGTTTTGGAGAGTGACACATCACATTAAATTGTTTGATACTTAATTTGGCTTCCTTCTGATTGCAAAGCAAGCACAAGTAAATTTGCTACGGAAGTGTGAGTGCTATCCCAAAGGAGGCAGAAGGCATGGACGTCATTTAAAACCTTTAACTGATAACTGATGAAAATGTATTTAATGACCAATGCACTCTTTGAAAGAAATAAAGCGGAACACTTGTTCAGTTTTAATTACAATTGATCCCCATCTTTGTACATGGTTGCAGCATTGTTAGTGCAGAGTTTGCATTCTTTCACTCAGTCCATCAATATAAAAAAAAAGATCCTGATTGATTTCCGTCTGCATGAGTGCATGCAGGAGGTTAAAAAAAGGTGATTATTAATTTGCAGCAGCACTTTGATGTCTTTGGGGGATGCTTTCAATTCTTGTCCTTTTTACAAGATTGTCGATGCGTCAAAGTTTAAAAGCTGTTAAATCTTTGTTGTGTTATAAGTTGTAATTGCTTTACATGCCAAGTCATAATATATCTGATAGAAAGGTTTCTTCTTTTTTTCATACATACCAATTTTCAAATTAAGTCTACGTTGCTTAACAGCATTGCAATAAGATGTAGGATAACATTAATTAGCAGTTTATAATTTAAAAGAAAACAGGCTTTGATTGATTAAATCTGTTCAGTCAGTGGACCCGTCAAATATGATGAATGCAGTTTAAGAACTCAAACAAATGCATTTTGGTAGAATATAAGTAAAATATTCCAAGGATTTAAACCCACTTGTAGGAATTACACTGTATCAAATGCCTGAGCATGACTGATCTCTGTTTTGCCTCACGCTTAACATGTACATGTTCAGGCAATCTGTCATTAATTCCACAGTCATGCCACTCCAAATATGTACAAAACAGGAAAACCAAAGAATGAAATAAAGCATGAAGTCAACAGCCTCAAGTCACTTGAGCACTTTGGAATTTTGCATTGGTGAATATTGGCAGTTCATTGCGAAATAAACACCAAGCATTTAAATTTGAACCAGGGCATTATGAATGGTTCTTAAACAAAATGTCAGTCATTAAGGCAGGCCATGTGGCTCTGCTTAGAGTGCCTGTTTGTTTGAATAAGAAAGAAGAAACAGGGGATTTCTGTGATCTTTCTCATCTCTGTGAATGACACACTGAGCACTCGTTACCGGCCCACATTTCCCATCCACCGTCACTCCCCTCCCACAGCGCAGATGGATTGTGGGTGATGTGCTTTGGATTGTGAGCATGTGCCTGGGACCTCGGTCTAATCTGAGTCACTGTTACTGTCATGTTCCTCTCCTTTTCTCCTTGTCCTTCTGCATTCCCACTTTAATCTCACTCTCATTTGGCAGCTGTCGCTCTACATTTATGTCCAGCTCCTATGTTCCTCAAACACACACGCGTGCACTTGTGATAACACACACTCCATTCCCTGACTAGCAAAGGAATATTTTCACTTTTGTCTTTTTTTGAAAGTATGAATGTGAATAGCTAAAAATATAATGCTTACTTTTCTGTTAAGTAGATTATAAAATCAAGTTGACATGCAATGTTTTAATAAAAGTAATTCCAAAATCCCCCAAATCACTGTGATTGATCAGTTCTTAATGTTCAAATGTTCTAATGATTTTTTTTGGCAGGTTTTTGCAGTCAAGTTGATTGTCTTTGAGTCCTCACAATGCCCCATACTGTTTTTTTTCCTGACTCCCAAGTGGAGCTGTGTAACATATTACACAGGAAGACAACAATCCCCCATACAAGACTACAATCCTACTGTATTGTCCAGTTAAATCACCTCTTAAATAGAGGGAAATTGACATCCATAACAATTAACATAAACAGTTTCAGTGCTCCGAGGGGGATTTTGTTGCTCAGGGTGCCGGGCTGAATGTTAACCTCCCAACAATCATTAAACAAACATCCTCTCCAGGACCTTTCCATGCCTGGGTCTATTGCACATGTCGCTCCGTGGTTTGGAAAGTCTCTGTGGCTGAGGACATTATTGCATGTAACAAGTTCTGTAACAAAGTTAAGGTGGTATTGGCCTGCTGCTGTGGTAGTGCTTTAGACAGGTAGGCCCTGAAAAGGGAAAACCAACCTCTCAGACAAAGTCTATTCATATCCAAAAACATAAAATGGAAGATGTCGGATTGGTAGTAGGTGGTCAACTTGTCACATAAAAAATAGCCGAATAGTTTTTCTTTCTTTACCCAGCACAGATTTCCATATGGTTGAATTCAGTTTTTTTAAATAGATATCAGTCCTACTGTACATGATTGATTTTTTTTTTTACATTCTGAGACTGTGTATTCTCATGCTTCCAGATACTTTCAGAGTGCTCTTTTCGGAATTTATGTGGCCCATTGTGCATGTTAAACAATTCCAGTACTGATAACCTTTGACCTGCCACTGTAGTGCTGCAATAGCAAAAATCAAGGGCACTTTTTGAACACTTTTAAGAGGCCCCTAAAGGAGACAAAAAGATTAATTAAATGAAGTGTTGCAAAGCAATGCAAACTTCAGCTTTTTGACGGTCTCCAGTTTTTTTGAGCAGTAACAACGGAATTATACAATGTAGGCATTTAAATGGTTACTTTCACAGGTACTATTTGGTTCTCATGTGGCTTTTTCAGGTTATCTGTTTGTGTTACTGTTGCACTAGTGTTTTATTCCTCTGAGTGTGTGTGTGTGTTCAAGTGATGAGCTTGAGTTTGTCAGATGCCTCAACCCTGAGTTGAGGGCCATTTGTCATTGGTGGGATTCATTATACGTGTCTGTAACCTCCCCCTGGCCGGTTGCAGTGATCACCACTGACCCCCTGTGACAACCGCAGCACCTTCATTATGTCACCACAGCCACCCTGTCACTACAGCAACTCTGTAACTGTCTGGGTGACACCCCTGGGTGGGACTCCAATCTTTCATTCGTAGGCCTGCTTGTCTCTGAGCCTGTCACTGTGGATGTGTGTGAGTGTTTATCCATTTCTCTTTAAAAGGTTTGTTTTGCACCTCTTATGTCATTTTTTATTAACTGTCTCTTAATAAGTTGATTTTTAAAAACTTTTTGGTGCTGCCTATTTTCCTTTGACTAACTAATTGTCTGGCAGAAACACCCTGATATATTCACCCACCTGGTTTCCCTAACAGGTAAAACACTCTTCCATTGCAGGTTCTGCATCATCTATTTTCCATCAATAAAGATTTCAGACTCTTAAATAAATTATATATATATAAATATATATATATATATATATATATATGTATATATATATATATATATATGTTTATATATTTATTTTTTCTTTTTTTTTGAGAACCATTCCTGGGCACATATTGTCCTTCCCAGTGGGATCATTTCAGATAACACACTGGATACTATTATACTATTACCTCTCTCCCTATTTTCTAATCAGCAATTATTCAATTATGTCCCATCAGTTGGAGGGTGTTGCCAATGTCACCGCCCTGGGCGTTTAGCCCCTGCTCTCTGTCAGGGGGAGACCCCAGGGCCCCGCAGAACGCCTGTGATTAGTGTTGCGTCTGCAGAGAGGTGACAGAATCCCTCTTCAAATATTTTGTCTTCATTTTACGGCTCTGAGATGCAATTATGGAGCAGCAGTTCATTACGGCAGCATGCAGCGCTTCATGTTTTATGCATGCTGCTTCATTTAGGGCCCTTATTAACGAGCCAGGTCGGACCAAGCTGCTTGACACTGTACTGGAGGCTCCGCAATGGCCACTGCTGTTTGTGTGTTTATGTGTGTGCAGGCAGTGGGAGTAAGTACAAATGGGCAAAAGAATAAAAGCTGGATTGAAAACAGAAAAAAAAGAGAGACATGATTGAGAGAAAACTGAATGATTCAGAAATTGTGCGTGGTCAGTGCAGTGGTCACTTCACAGCTGTGCCCTCTTTATCCCAACAGCCAGCTTCTTTACGCTGCCCCTTAGTGTTGGTGCAGACTGAATTGGCTTTAAGACAATATTGAAAAGGTGGGGGCAGCAGGGGTGACTAACTACACCTCCCTCAGCAGAAGAAACTCCATCTGCATCCAACATTGAGACAGATGAGGCCAATTTGGCTCCTTAAATTTCTGGGCTGTGATGGATGTGGGGTAGCTGTGCACACTGAGAGGTTTGTAGAAGGGTGTGAAGGGAGAGAGGGAGAAAGAAGGGAGACAGGTGAGAAAAGGGAGAAAGAGGGAGAGATCTAGAATGAGAGAGAAAGAGAGAATGCGGAAGGAAAAAGGGTGAAGGAGACTCACCTCTGAGCACGAGTGGATTTATTGCCTAAATTGATATATGTATTGGCATTCCACCACTGTTTAAAGTAGGTACAGAAAGTTACAGAATGCAGAAAGAGATTCAAGTAGTTGAAACATTTATTTGGACATACATGAGTTATGCAGGGAGTATGAGGTAGACATTGCATCCTGTTTAATCCAATAACTCATAGAAACAAGTTAAGCTTCAGGACTGACAAAAACAAGTAGTTAAGTATGGTCATATGGTGTAATGCATAGTTAATATTGGCTTTCAAGGAATCAGATGAAGCAAATTGAAAACTAAGGTGCTGCAGCCAACAATTTGTATAGTCAAAAATGGTCTTTGATTTAATAATTTATATTTAAGTTTAACACAACCTCAATAAGATGAGCCACAATGAAGGCTTAACATTTCTAAAATGACTGCACTTACATGATTGTATTTTGCATTGCATGAAACTGTTACGCACAATCATAAATTGTAAAATGACCTTGTTTTCAAGGTTCAAAATACGTTACATGACTATATTTTGCAACATGCCAATTTTGTTATGAAAAATTGAAATAAAACTGATATTGCACAACTGTAACATGGGGAGGTAAGATGATGTGGGAGGTTGCTTTATGCTGTGAAGTTTTATGCTAAAACAACCAAATAAGAGCCCCACCTTACCCAAAATGGTCCAAAGAATTTCATCTGTCAATTCTAGCTCAAGCTGCATAGCTAACGCACATGAAAAAAATAAAAAATAAAATTAAAAAAAACACAAAAGAGCATTCATTTTTATATTACATTTACAAATTTCAAGCAGTCAGGTTGGATTTGCCTACACAGGTTCTCAGTGTTTTCAGGCTGATGGCCCTCACACTGCAGAATCACATCTGCACTGCAGATCAGCCTGCTTTGATAAGAGCAACCATCCTCGGGCCTACATAAATATTTTATCAAGTATAATGGAAATTGTCAAATCAATCTAATTGTGTAATGCATTATGAAGACATCAAACTCAAACAAAGCACACATGCTATCATTTCTTTTAACGACTGGGCCAGGCTGGGCTGGGTTGAGCTGGCGGTTTGGTACCCAGGGGGCCTTCCGCGGGGCTGGAATGGCTGGCAGCAACCACTTTGGATATACGTCTTTCTCTGCTCGGCCCAGACCTGCCTCCTTCACATTTCATCAAAGGAATCAATTTCTCAAATGTGCACAACTGTGAGCTGTAATTATATTAGGGCCCAATGGCAGTTGGCCATGACATGAGAGCAAGGAAAAGAGATGGAGTGGGAATGCTCAATGCATGTTTGCACTGTTAGGTATATTTTGCTAAGAATACAGATTTCAAGAAAAAATTTATTTATTGCACTTTTGCCCCCCCCCCCCTTTTTAAAAAAATAAAAAACAACAAAAAAACATATATTTTCGAGATTGCTTTCTCACTTTTTAGTGGCACTTGGCAGCAATTTCTTTTTTCTGTAGTGTGAAATTTCTCATGTTGCTGTCTGAAAAGATAGAGAAATGAGGATGGTGGAAGAGAAAGATGGATGAAAACAATGGCACAGGTGACCAAAGCAAACAAATCAAAAGCTTAGGATGTGTGACACATGTTGGAGGGGCGTAGAGATGGAATGGAATCAGAGGCAAAGACAGAGGAGACGATGAGATTGATTACTGGTGTCAACGTGTTCCTTCACATGTTGCAGCCATGTCTTTCAAATCAATCTTTTTTTCTTCTTCTACATTTACCTTTTGTCAACCATACACTAAGCACAAGTCAACATGATGAAATTAAGCTTTATCTCCACAAAACCTGAACAGAAGCATGCATCCCCTTTTTACACCTTCTCCTCATCTCATTCCTCCACTATACTCCCTCTATCCATTTTTTCCAACACTTCCCTCTCATTTTCTTCGTCCTGGGGTCAGTTGTGTGATCCACAGGGCCGTCCTTTTGCTGATGTATGGTTTGTGGAAACAATGTGAGTGTTGGGTTGTTATTCTGTTTGGTTTACATCTGACAGGTCTGAGTTAGTGTCCGACTGGGATCCTTTCTCATTAGACCAAATGCGGCACTAAAACAATCATAAAAATCATTTGGCAACGGGCATCCCCCCTAAGAACACCTGTCAACATACAGGCAGAAGATAAACTCTGCAAATTAGAGTCAGGATGGAGATTGAATCGGGGGGAAGGAGTAGGGAGGACAAATGCCCATATGCTCCATGTTTTTAGAGACATAATGGTATGAAGTGGTTTGGTTATGTGGAGACTTCCTTGTTGATGGTATTGATTGTGGTTTTAGGACTTGAACTGTGTGTGTGTATTTGTGTGTTGCATATCCATCTCTTTGCATCAAGACTTCATGCATTAGCATTTCATCAAGCATAAATCTGGTTTGTTAATCCTTCATATTGATTATACCACTACAATGATTTATCTCTTAATACAAATGTATCAAGAAAATAATTAATCTACAGCTGTTTGTTGTTGAGCACAAATGCATGTGTGCATCACTCAGTAGTCTACAACTGCATAAAATGGAGCACGCCAGCCTCGCCTCACTCTCAAGTACTTTATTTTTCTTCTTTTATCCAAATAAACACTCTCCTGCTTCTTTCTCTATTACTTCTCTTCGCCCATGCTGTATCGTCCCCTCCTCACTCTGTCTAAACATACATCTTTATCAAGCGGTTGTTGTCAGACAACATTAGATAATTAATAGGCCATTTGTCAGGCCTGTGAGAAACATGCTAAAATCCCCGAGCAGCTCCCCAGATAAATCCTGCTGCGTACACAGGCTCCTTTGTTGTGTCAGCTTGCCATCGGAGCTGCAGATTTACCATTAAAAGACGCTCATTATTAATCACAACTAATGCTAATTAATTAGGTGTCTTAGTGTATGTGTGTGTATGTGTGCACAGAGGGACCAGCTCGAAGTTTAAGTTTGTTGCAAGAAGTTAATTGGTAACGCTGCACAGGGCCCTTAATGGAGTGTTTTCCATTTGGAAGGGGGAGTAGTTGACTAACACAACGGTGAAAAACAGACAATGCTCTCATTAATTAAGACTGTGTTTAGAGCTCTGCTCTGGTTATTATAGCAGGCATGTGTGCCTTTGTGTGTGCTTAAATGCAATATGGATGCCTGTTTGTGAAGATATGTGCATATGAAGTGGACATTAAACACCTGCAGCCACAGGATTACCCGTTTTTATCCTGATGCAGTTGCTCAGTTCCTCTTACTAACGTGAACTGACCAAGAGTCAATTGTTTTCTAGGTTTCAATAAACAGGGAGATGAAAGTAAAAATTGTTCCTATTATATTTACCTATATTTTTAGATGTATTGAAATTACCTTTACTATGACTGCTTTAATTAATGTAATAAAAGATACATTTTTTAGGACATTTCGCTCTATAAATCAATCTCTTCTTAAATGAAATGTCTGAAAGTTTTTGTTTAGAGCTACTTGCAGATTGTGGTTTGTATCAGTCACTTCCACAGTCACCCCAATGGACCTGTGGACCAAAAGACTTCCCAAAAGTGGTGTTAAGGCCTCCATTAAGCACAAAGACAGAGTTAATTAGGAAGCTTATTCCCTCTCCCGAGGCTTTGGGGCTCCTATACACCCTGCTGAGGGAATGCAGACGCACACTGATGCACTGTAATTAACAGCACTTACCAAATCAACAGCAGTAATTTCCTGATAGGCAGTGGCTGTGAGAGCATTTACAATTAACCAAATGAAAGATAATAATTTTTATTCTGTTTTGAATTGAGCCCCAGTCTCTCAGCATGTCTTATGTTTCAGGATAAAGAACGAGGACAAAATAACATCATATGCCTATGCCCACACATTCTCCTGTATGTTCATTGGGTTTTTGCTGCTTTCAGAGCAGAACAGAAGCAGCAACCCCTTTTCATGACTTTTTTCCAGTTCATTGAGAAAAAATGGAAAGCAGGGTAGTGATAAAGAGAGCAGTTTCAGAATTTGGATGATGACTAATGGAGAGGATCAAGTGTTATTATGTTCGACCTGTGGTACAAGGGTGAGCCCCAGGAATACATTTCACTGTTATCACAGGCAATATATGACGCCTTTAGATAAGCGTGAGGGTCAGTCCTCATAAGATGAGGAGTTCATTTCCCTATATCAGGATCTAAGACCTCATCAGTCAACTCTTAGACCTTTCTATTTGCTTAAATGTAGTGATATGTGAACATGAAAAAATTTGCACATCTTCCACCTTGCAGCATGTCCAGCTCTAAAAGCAGATATGCAGTAACTTCCACTGAGTCTGGTGTATGAAAACTTATTTCCTTCTTCCTTTTCCTAAAGAGCCTATATTTGAAAGAAATCCATAATATTCGGGGGTATTTCTACAATGAATATGAGGTTGATTTTTTTTATTTATCTTAATGCCACATTCATGCAAAGACTGAAACTTAACATCACTTGAAACAAGCAGCAGTTTAGCCATATTAAATGAGTCAGAGGAAAAATCAATAAACACAAGAAGAGATGCACAAATATTGGAAAGACATAAATGAAGATAGAGCAAAAGAGTAAGCGTACAGAAGAAAAGAACTGAAAGAGTAGAGGCTGACTGTGTCCACAGGTAGGTTATTCTCTTTGTAAACATATGTATCCATTTGTCCCGTGGGTGCGTCCCCTTGGCGTCCCGTCAGCAGTGGCTGGGTCACACCTCCATTAGGGGCTTTGTCACAGTGATTAATAGCTCTTTCTATCATCTTTAATTCACTCCCTGATGATGGCGGCCCTGCTCGCTGCTCGGGGTAATCATGTGATGTATGAGCCCGCCCAACACCTTGTGGCAGAGGTGAAAATCATTCCACCCATGCAGATAGCAGGCCTGGGAACAAATGTTTTTCCTCTTAATAAAAATTAATGAATTTGGTGTCAAGAGCAGGTATTTGAATACATGATATATAAGCAAGCATGTGCATGTCTGTGTTTATGTGAGTATCACAATGTATTTTCCTGTGTTAATGGCTGATTTTGATAAAGAGATAATATTGTTTTCCTTACTCTTATGTACTAAATCTTTTGTGTCGTCTTATGAGTAGATCAACATCAAAGTATTTTTTTTTCTTGTTTTCTTCTGCTATCACACGGTGCCATCTATGCTATTAATGCAGTTGACATTGTGATGCTTCTCACTGCTGGAGTTCCCCTTCTGTACGCAGAATTCCCTCTTTGATAAGGGGCGTCAGCTTGCACTGATAAAGTAATGTCCGTCACTAAACAAACAAATAGGGCCTTTTGCTTTGCAAAGGCAGAGACACAGAAATGCGCTCACATACACATACATGTAGTGATCTAAACATCTCTGTGTGTTGTCTTTGCCGTCCCACATGTCAAAGCAGAGCTATGGTCTTTGACTTATCAAACATCTGTACATGAAACCACAATTTTTAAACTCTGCGTATTGCATATTTGTTTTCGGATAACGTTTACCTTTGAGAAACATATATGTTTATGAGCTGAAATGCTCACGTTGAATTCAGTGGACCGAGAGAATATCTGGCCTAAATCAAGTATAAACTTGGAGACCAGCATGAAAGGGGAAATGTCAGAGGAGAAACAGCAATGGAGGGATACAGTTACCTTTAAAAGCCCTTGTCCCTCTACCATATGGCAAACTTCACATCTAGACCTATAACCACGTTACACAGGCTCTGTACTGAAAATCATTACGCAGACTCCCAGGGCTACATTGGGTTTCTTACCAGGCCCAGCTCAAGAGTTTTTAAAAGACTCTCCACTCAAACACGCTGGGCCCACACAGTGTGTGTGTCAAACATAATAGTTGCTAAGACACTGTGATCAGGTAGTGCTGCAGGGATTGACTATGAGAAATGTTCAAACTGTAGATACAGTATGTTTCTACAAATACACACATACTGTTGCACAAAAAACACACACATCTATCTGTAATTGACAGCTGATTCAGCACAGTGTGTTCATACATAGATTTTTTTCCCCCTACAGCAAACACATTTTGACAGGACTTATGATTCCCAACAAACAGCTTATGTACAATTTATGCCGTATTTGACAGTTTTGCATTCCCTAGCACCGCACATTGTGCAATCTGCACTGACCTTGAAGTTGCGCACATTAAAGGATACAATGCACCAGGCTTATCTTCTGTTTCAAATAATGTATCAGCTGAGATGGAAGCAGACAAAAAAAGGGTCAATGATTTTGTCCCAAAGTAATCTCTCAGGTTAGTTCATGACCGCCTGTGGCCAGCCACAATGACCCATTCAGTCAGTCAGAAGCACTGCTAATTCAGAGCCACGGAGCAAAAAGTTTGGGTGTATGTATGTGTGTGTGTGTATCTGTTTGGATTAAGGGTTCCATGGTTGACAGCGCAGAGGTACAGTGTCATACAGGAAGCCCTGCAGGAATGTTCCTCAGAGCAGAGATGGGTTGTTCAGCCTCATTAGCAGAGCCCCCTCTCCCCGTGACCTGTCAACATGCGTTAGGCACAACTTACCACAAAGCAGCAGCTTCCTGTGGATCATTTCCGGCATTTAGTGTCCGTCTGTCTCACTTTGTGACACCTGGCTGGCAGTCAGTATGCTGGCTGGCTTCTTCATCACCTAGTTTTGTTAATTTGCCAAAATAAAAAAAGAATTGTTTTCTTTGTTAGCGCCCTCTGTGGTTGATTCTGATAACTTTTCTTACTGTCTTTCTGCATTCATGTAACATATCAGCTTTTACTGTTTTGACCAAGCCTTAACAGCAGTGCATCCTTGCTTCACAACAGACTGTCAACATTGTGGTTAATTCAATTACTTCTCCTCCACTGAGCTCCATCAGCCACGTGTAGCACTCCAAAGAAACCCAGTGTGGGTTCAAGGATCATACCACGATGTCCTGTTTCACTCTATTCACAATTAACCCTCATGTGCTTCCCTCTGTTTTCACTGTACAGCAAAGAAAGAGAACAGGAAAAGGAAATATAAAACAGTCAGTGCTGTACAATGCTGATCGGACCCTGTTTTCCCACCTTGGAATCAGCTCAACCAAATGGCAAGCATATTCTGTTTTTGGTCCAGGGCCCAAAAGCTTGTTTTTGACCTCTCCAGTCTTATATCAGAATTCCGAACAAATCTAGTTGCTGCTAGCTTCCTTCATGACCTCCTGTTCTTCGCTTCCAAGCTCTAAAAAAGAAAAAACTTTTTAGACTTTGTTCTACTTTGTGGAGCAAACATGAAAAAATGTTTTTTGGGGATTACCTGTTGCTAGCATCTATCTATGGTAATATAGCAATCAATTAACATGTCTCTGAGCTTTACCTTTAAATACTCTGTTTCTTTTACAGGTGACAGCAATGATGACTTTGCCCTTTATCCAGCTGACATCTTAGATGACATATGTGGCTCTGATGGTGATCCTACACCATCGTTGACCCTGGCAGAGGACCCAGCATCTCCTCCGTTCTCTGATGATGAATCTTCACCCCAGCACCCCTTGTCACTGCAGCACCCAGGCATTTTTTTACCCCAAGAAGATTTGACCATTCCCCTGGATTTTGAATTGAGAGAGTCAGGAGTTCCAGGCGGAGGTCTTGGGATCTGGAGCTGTAGGAAGGTGAACATCGGGGAGCGCTTTGGACCATATGAGGGAGAACACAGGCCTTGTCTCCAAGATACCAGTCAAGGCTGGGAGGTAAGAACACTGTTTGATTTTTTTTTATTATTATTTTCTATCAACTATATTTGAGAGTGTCAGTTAAAATGAATTAAAAGTGTGGGAAAAGAGAGGGATTATGAAGTTTGTTATGCAACTGTGGTGTCTTAATTGAAACCTAAAGAGAGGTTTATGTGCATATTATAAATATGATGTAAATTGATTGCTTTGCAGAGTGAGTAATGTTTCCTTATGTGTGCTGTTGAATGTCAAGACTTGATGGGGGGAAAAAAGGGTTTCTACCACTGGCCCCCACACAATACTTTTTAAGTGGTTTTTGGATAGAATTCATGGCAACTCTGTAAAATATTTATACTTGTAACAGAGCATCTTGAGCTTTCATGCAACCATAAACATGGAAATTGCAGCTATGAGGTTGGTCTGCAACAGTGGCAGCACATTTCTGACAAGGGGGCAAGGGATTCCTTGGCCAGTATACACTGTAGCATTCACATTTCCTCCCATGTCGTCATGTTCATATTTAGCCCAGTGACCACAAGGCTGTTGTAGCTGTTTGTTGCCCATGATGTAATGTTAGCTCAGTGCAACTTAAAGAAAGTGAGTCGAGGTTGCTCTCAGCTCAATTAAAATGAAAAGCCATAAATCCCTTCTTCGTCCTGGTTAGGGACCCAGTGCGGCCATTGGCAAATCACATATTGGTCAGCAGGCACAAAAAATCGAACGCAGGGTCACAGGACAAGGCCAAAGGTTAGATGTGGTCTCTGTCAGTGTCAAGCTAGCTTGGTTTTATTGAGCAAAATAAAGGGGCTGGCAGAGAAGCCTCATTCCGTCTCCTAGAATTGATCCTATCTAATTTGAACGTGAGGGTTTAGCCCTTCACATTCAGAGCTTTGTTCCTTTGTAGGACAGAGCCAGGCTCATTAAGAATAGCTGACCAGGCAGCTAATAAAGGGAGAAGTCACAGGTTTAAATAAGACGATTCAATACAGCCACGACAACCAAACTCTTCTGTCCATTTCAGTAGCTGACTGAGAACATGTTGGCACAATATTAAAACGCAACTCATATAAATAGTTCAGGATTTGGAGTGGTGCTCATTGGGTTCGCATCTCACATCATTGCTCTCCATCAGTTCAATCAGTGGTTGTGGCTTGGACAAAACCAAAAATGTACTCGTTTTTGAGATCTGGAATATGTTTCTCCACTGCTTTTATTACTCTTTATCAACTCTGTAGTGAGGCACAATGCATAACTGTATAAAGCAAACATTTTAATTATTAAAAATAAAAAAGTCCCTGTCCTGACAGAGGAGATTTACAGTTGGTTAAACATGCTCTCTGGATTTTCTTCCTTTTTTTTCAGAAAAGAAAATAAAAGAAAAGGAGGTTTCATGAATTTTAATCCAACAGTAATTTATGGGGAGGTTGGATAATTATATGTATTTAAAAAGCTGAGGAGCTTGGATGTGCATGTGTATGTGTGTGCATGTGTGCACAGGGGCAGGTGGATGGCGGGGAGTCGAGGGAAAAGATGGGATCCTGGAGAGGTAGCACTGTATCACAATGTTTAATTACCACCCTGACAGCGAGCCATAACTCTTTCCATTAAGTAAATAAGTTGTAAAGAATTTATGATGAAATGCCACATTATTCAGAATGGATATTCAGTGATGACATCCCTCTGCATTAAATATGCTAAACGCCATTAGGACCTACTGACCCTCCCCCACTTCTCTCATGCCCACCCGTTCCCATTGCTCGGCTGTTGCCTACACCCCCCCTTCCCGCCTGCAAAGCGTCAATATGCCAATAACCCCATGGAGGGTCTGTAAAAATAAAATTGATTTGGTAAATGTGAGTTAAGACAGATATGTTTGCTTTCATCATCAATTCTGTGCGTCGCAGCAAGGTGATGTCACCGACCGGGGAGCGATAAAGTGGCGCTCCCATCTGGAGTCTTTGATGTAGGACCCTGAGCGGCCCAAGCCGGTGGTGACAGACTGGGGGAAGTTTGTCACCAGGGAGGCCACAACTCCTCTGCGCCATCACCATAAATTTGGGAGCTTTATTCATAAAGGGGAAGCGTGAGTTATGGCATCCATGATGCTTTATGAATACAGGAATGGTGACTTATGGGAAAGATAGCTTCTGTAAATAAGCGGTGGAGAGGCAGCTATGAGGGGTCTGTCAAGCTCACCTACACTTTTGTATGTAGAACTGAAATGCTGAGTGTGCCAGGGCACGCTGTTTGTATCTGTGAGATTTTGAGTTCATACGATGTATTTGTCATTAAATAATCATCTGACTTTTATATGAGGAACGTGTTTGTGTTGAAAGTATGCTCATTAATGCCATTATGTTGGTCAGTTATCAGTTTCAGGGGAAAATAAGCAAAGCCTAAAAAAGTGAAAAAGAGCTTTATATAATTAAACAGAAAATTTTTACAGCAGATAATGAAAAACAACTATGATCGACCAATGGAGAGCATAGAGTGGGGTTCAAAATCTGTAACACTCCAAAAATGTGTCATAGTTTCCATTAAACTAATTAAACAAGTTAAAAAAAAACAGGAAAAATATTAGAGGTTCTGTTTTGTCGAAGATAGAATAAGTCCCAAGTATAATTAACCTTCCTCTGCAGTCACTTGGCATCAGCTCTGCTGAACTGTCCAAGTATGATGCAGCATGATGGGATGATGAGGGCCTTCATATTTTGTACAAACTTGTGGAATGTATGTATATCTTGCATGGCATATTGATGGGTCAATGATAGATAATGCATACTAACATTAATGAAATCACAATTTTATCAACAGCTTTTGTATGAAACTGTAAAAAGATATACATATATCCACAAGTGTCTTAGACATTTGTACCCTTTCAAAAATGTTCTTTCAGTTTTAGACATGTAATTGTATGAGACTTGGTTTATTTATATCTGAACCAACAACAACAAAAAATCTGAAACAGAGAAAAGAGATATGTAATGAATCTGAATATCTTCAAATTTCTAAATGGTGTCATTGGCCACTCCCAGAAAAAATCTGAAGACCAATTGTAGAATATGGCCCAGGTATAAATTCATCGTAAACATTTGAATGATAGTGGGTTGAGTTATTTTTTGAGTACATTTGCTCAAAAAGGAATATAAAAGATGAAAAATTCACAAAATATTGCATTTCATATATATATGACCAAAAAAGAGGTGGCCTGCACTTGCCAACATAATTGCATATATTTCTTCACGTCCTCCCTGAAAATACTCTTAACGCTTGAATGCCCACCAGTCCATATTCTGCTGTCTCTCTCTCTGAGTCGTTAGGCACATTGAAATTCAAACTCCATTTGTGTCTATCCTCTTCTCAGCACCAGCAACAATAAGAGAGAGAGCCTGAGTCCAGGAGAGAGTTATCCAGCACTCAATGAGCCTTTGGGCTCACCCAAACTTGCAGCCCCATGGGATTATGGATCCTGGGTTTAGAGAGCTGGGTGCCTCCTGCTGTAGGAGCGATGGGCGGAGCAGGTTAGGGATATGAGAAGGGGTGGGATGGTAAGTGGGACGGGACAGGGGCGCTTAGGGTCTTTGTGCACCTCTTGAGTGAGAAGCGGAGGTGGAGGTGGAGGTTGAGGCGATAGTGTTGGTGGCAGCAGTGGTGGGGAGGTGGTGAAGGAGATTAGCAGTGATGGTGAATGGGTGTAGAGGATTAGATGGCTGGGCAGGGCCTTTCCTGGCTCTGGCTGTCTTCTCGACCTCCTAGTCATGAGAGGATGGAAGGAGGAGGAGTTGCAGATGCCTGACCAGGAGGACACCAATCTTTTCAATTATTGGCTGCAGAAACTCTTCAAGCTTATAATGGTTGACTGAGGAATAAATTGATGGTGGATTATATTTACAGAAAACTTGAGGATGCACAGTTTTCAGATAATCAGTTGTAAGCTACTCAGTATAAACATTTGGAACAGTCATTTCCTGGAAAATGCATGTGTGTCAACGTATGATCTTGTGTGCATGTGTAAAACAGAGTGTGAGAGTGTAGATGGAGGGCGTATCAAGTGGGCGTGTTTTTTGTGCACGGATAAGCCGCTGTCCTGAATGAATGCAGATGTCTCTGGCTGGCTGTCCGCCTGTCCCCTGTGCGCTGACGGCCTGTCACCTCTCTCTGTCAGAGAGAAAGAGCCACTCTCAGTCTTGGCTAAAAGCCCTCTAATCCTCCAGCCCCTGCCACCTCCCATCTACTGTCAGTGTTGATGGCCCTGCCCGCAGTGCTTAAAAAGACAGGAACTAGGGATGAACCTTTCTGTCACTCACATGCTCCCTCAATGGACACACATCCTCACATTTTCACACACTCACACTCGCATATACTTTTCAGAAATTCAAAGTGGAAAAGTCTTTCGGCTACAAAGACGACATGAATGGCGACTGTCAAGGCATTGTGAATACAACGACCGCACTGACATCATTGTGGGAACGTATAAGAAGCGTACTAACTAACTGTTGAGACATTGTGGATGATAATGAAGGAGCAGTTCATAAATATGCTTTGGTCTCAATGGCACTTAATGAATTGCAACATAGATAATAAAGCACTAAATTTGCTGTGCCAGACCAGATAGTGTGAAACTTTGAGACTGTGCTGCCCAAGGAACATGATTCCTTCTCCTCCCACAGCCATGCCTTTGTAATGTGTGCAAAATTATAAGCATTGTATTTCTAAAAAGTGCATGATTTCCATGGAAACGATGTTGCTTTACATTACTGTTCTCATCACATTAGTATAAATGAGCTTAGCAGAGAGCAGGGATGTAGCTCATACCATCACAGATTGAGATTTGATGCTAATAAAAGCCTGGATGCTCCTTTTCCTCTTTGGTCCAGAGTTCATGGATAATATTTCTTCCAAAAGAGATTAAAAATTCTTGTTCATCCATACACAATACACAATCTAGCCATTTTATATCAATCTGAAGTACATTTATTTAACCTCCATAAGATGTTTGTCTTTATATAACTAAGTTGTGACTTCATCCAACTGTTAGTCCTTATGGAAAGTTTACATACACTCATCAAGAACAGTGTAAGTTCTTGTGTAGCTAGGGTGAAATTCTAGATATACAAATTACAGATATATATTCCAAATTTCTGGTGAGGTTTTTATTATTAAAGATGTTTTTTGAAAGTTCAATTTTGCCATGTCATACAAGGTTATGATGAGTGGATGCAAATTTCTAAGCAGAGCTGCACTTGATGAAAAACAGGATGATTGGCAGGCGCAGTTTGTGCAGTTATCTAACTTTTTAATCTCTTCAGATCAGGCAGCGACTGAATCCTGGTGAATTAGTATTATGTATGTTAGCCTTCCCTGGGTTCTTCATTTCAGTGGTACAACAGCGTGTGCAGCTTCTCCTGTTATAAAAGCTCCAGAAATGCCTTCAGCCATGTGTGTCAGCCTTTGTCTCTTCTGGTTTCTGTGAGGAGAGATGAGCTCCTCGTCCTGTGTAACTGGAACTTGATTGTCTTGGATGGGAGTGATGCCCATTCAAAACCCCAAAGACAAAACAAGCCGGGGGTCCATCTCCCTGCCTCTCACTTGACTGATAATCCCTTTCTTTGGGTTAATCTGTTGTTTGTTAGTGCTGTTTTAGGTTTGTGTGTTCGTGTGTGTGTGTTTTGGGGGGGGGGGGTTCTGAGGTTCTAATCTCATGTGAGAGGAGTTGTAAGAGAGACAAGGCAAACTCAAAAAGAAGATGGAGAGAGAAGTGATAGGATTCTCCTACATGGGTGCAGGTAGCCATATACCCCAATTTATCCAGAGACTGCTTGCCTTTGGTTAAAGACAATGAAATGATAAAAAAAGAGAATATAATACAGATTTTTTTATTTACCCCCTCATTCCTTAGTACTACACCCCCCTTTCTACCCCGCCTTCTCCTCCTCACTCCCCCATCCTCTTTCCTCTTCTCTGTCTGAGTTCCCAGCAGGGAGGGGAAGCTAGGTTAACTAACTGAACAAAGTCAGAGTAAATTGCAGAAGGACAAAAGCGGGCGTGAGTGGGGGCTTTGCCAGTTGGAAGGTGTAGCCAGCAGCACAATACCAGGTGAAGAAGGCTCTCTTCAGGGGTCCACCAAACAGGGCAAAGGTGACAAGGCCCTTTTAGATCTCAAGTGAATAGACTTGTTCGCCTTAAAAAGAAGTTCAGGAAAAGGAGGGATGAGGAAGGAGTTCACCTGTTCAAAACCTTGAAAAGCTCAGGGAGGGGGTCTTTTGCTCCCAGTCATTATCAGTACCGTTGCAATTTAGACAAAAATTTGAGCAGCTGATAGCTCATGGCGGGAGTTAGAAAACACAAGTAATACACTCTTAGCTGAGAAAAGGAAGCTGATCTGATCAGGAACGCATGCGGGCAAGCTCAGCAACACAATGACACATGTCTAGACAGCTACAGATATAATAGAATTTATATGCAGGTGCTTTGACTCACTGGCAGAATATAAATGCTACTGCCTTGTAACACACATTTACATCATCTTTCCTTCAGCTGTTATAGCACTCTGAATAGGCAGAAGAAAGAAGCCTCAAAGTCGCTGTCAAATCCATTATTTTAAAAACATTTCTCTGTTATCAGAGGATTTACAGAGGGAAGTAAGGGGAGAAATGAGAAAAAAAGAGGCTAACATGTTGCAAAGTTTACCAGCTTGAATTAGTTTCACAAGTATTAGATTTTTTTATGTTGCCTTGCAAATAGCCTTAAAACAGTTTTTTAAGGGTTTTAAGGCTTTGTGTAAAAATGTGAAACATCCTCCTATTAATTTACAACTCAATAGGCAGTGAATTTGGAGAAGGTATGATGTAACATTATGAAAAGAGTGAAAGGCATTAACAAGATTAACAAGAGCTAACTCCATCCAGATTGAAGACATCTCATTAGCTTTTGGTGAAGAAAAAAAGAACAACTTACATGGATGATTCATATTAGTGTAAAGTTTCTAAAAACACAGATGATTATGATATTCCCCATACATTTGCGCACACAAACAGGCAGACACACACAAATTGTGCCTCCTGCAGATAGGAGTGAAAATGAGGGGACCCCTAAACAGCATACAGGAAACAGAGGTGATGAATTCCGTGTGCGGGGCCAGAGAGGCAGGCTCATAGATACCTTATCTAGAGGGATTGATAGGGGAAGGGCCTTCCCTTAAAACACACCACTGATTGTTTCCAAATGTCTTCCCAATGGGGCAGGTCAGTCAGAAGGAGAGACAGCGACTCAGGGGCAAAACTGCAAGACTTTTATTGGTTCAGTTCGAGGAAACAGAGAGGGAATGGCAACTTTGTCCTGGCTTTCCTGCCCCATGTTGCTGCTAGTGCTTAACTACCAGTCAGATCACATTACCCAGGCAGTAAATCTAAGTACCGGTTAACACAAATAATCAAGAGCTAATACTGCTCTACGAAACCACTTTCTCTCTATCTGTGGTCAGAGCTGTGCAAACAGGCACAAGCCAAGGCCCTCTGTCCTCTTAGCGTCTGCCAGACTCTCCCTCACTCTCTCACGGCTATTATAACCTATTCATAGTTGCAGTCTCCATATGCATCCATATACGTGTCATACAGTGTGCACGTCTCTGTGTGTAGTTTTTGTGTGTTCATTTATATATCTGTCTCGTGTCTCTCTGCTGTAGTTCAAAGGGTAATGGGATAGTGTGGTCTGGTTTGAGGGCTTATTACTGGGTTAAACTTTAAAAACATTGGCCCAGCAATATCCATCACAGTAACACTGAACCTCCTTCCCAATTACTCTGTATCGCTGCTTCAATTAGAATAGACCAGGTCCAAAACCAGAACTATGAGTTGCCAGGTCTATGGAGAGTGAAAGCAGGGGCCCAGGGTGGCAGTAATGAGGTCTTAACCCCAACTTCGCTCTAGTATGTCATAATGCTTTAATTCAAGCCATATGATAGGCTGATGTGCACTCATGTTATTGGAAAGTCAATATTTGTGAGCTGGCCCTGCCTGTTCCCCGCAGATGTGGGTTTAAGTAAGTGTAAAAAGTCAAAAATGGCTGAGGAGCAAATGACTGACAGAAGAGCAGATCGACTTATGTTGACCAGTGATATTGTATACACTGCTTTTTAACACCCATTTTTAAATCCTGAGATAGATAAACATGTCACATCTAAAGATGATGGTAATATTACTGACTTCACTGATGTGCAGCATATATTTGTTTTAGTTATTTTTATTAGAAATACAAACAACATATCCTTTACAGCACCCTTGATGTGCACAGGGGATTTTTAGGTTGGACTTCACCTCTACTTGAAAACTTTAGCACTGTAGCAAGTTTGGAAGTGATAGTAGGCAGAGCTTTGAGGAAGTTGCTCTGTATTCAATGCAAATTATTTTGGACCAGCCTACAGTCTGTACGGGTATCTACAGGTGGATGTTTGGTTGGATGACAGGCTCCAGAAGAGGTTAACATATATCCTGCTATAACATCACATGTCATAACAGAAGAGTATTTCTTAATTTACACAAGGGCAAATAAAGTCACTAAGGCACTAAAGATAAATACATAATTCAACCAATTCCAAAATTAAAAAAACAGTTTATTCCTCACATTATCAGTAATCATTGTGACATAATATGACAAAGGAATATAATGCTCTGACAGATCAATTTGGCATTTGAATAATTTTTTTTCGTTTGTTATTCAAAATATGCAATCATGTTAATGCATTTTGCACTTTAGTTTACACTCCTGCCTATACACCTGAAAGCAGCTTTTTTGTCTTTTCTTTTTTTTTTTGCCTACTGTTGCATAAAGTACCAATTAATGAACTATGTATTTGTTAATGTTTTGCACAGTTACCAAAGGTCACATACTGTATTAAATTAATGTGGCTCTCATATTTAATAGGGTTAATTATGTTGGTAATAACCTCAAATCACATCCAGGTCAATAAGTGTTTTCTAATTGCTTTCAGGTTGCATAATTATGATACAGTCTATCAGTTCTGGCATTGTGTAATTATAGTCAGGGGTGTTTGATTATATTCAGAATGAATATATATTAAAAAATGTTAGATTGTATATTTTTAGAGGAAGAAACAATTCCCTGTACCTGCTCAAGCTGCCGTTGATGATCAATATAAGATTCACTTGTGCTTTAAGGAAGGATTGTAGGAGAGATTATGTAATTAGAGTGCATGGTTTTGTGGATTCTGTAAGTTTTTTTCAGAGGACGTTTTTCATATCCTGCATTTTTTAAATTTATATAACTTCCAAGTGTTTTGTCCTATTGTGTTTTTGGGATAGAGGACAGACATAAATGCAGCTAGTCAATAGACAGTGCTTCTCTCACTGTTTGAGAGTAGAAAGGCAGCAGTGACTGGGATGAAAAGAGGACCCAACACATGCTTATGCATAGCAACCGAGAGGGCAGTCTGAGAAGATAGGATAGGCCAAACTAGACAACAAGACAGGGTAAAAACAAGAGTGATAGATGAGGCAGAAGAGAAACAAAGACAGATTAAGGGGAGTGAAGAGTACAACAGAGAGAGAAAATCAGTCAAAGTGAATGAAAGAGAGACAGAATGAGCTGAGGAGGTGGAGAGGGAACTCTATGTCCTGTCTCTGATACGTGCTGAGGGAGACAGATTTCCCGGTGGAGTGTTCCCAAGTGTCCCCCTGCAGTCTGTAATAGGATTTTCCAGGCTACAGCAGGTAGTCTGGAAGTGAACTTTGTTCATGGGAGCTCACAGATAAGGGTTAATGCAGTCCAAAGGTTCCTCCACTTCGCAGGGCGCTCTGGGAGTCTGTCACTCCCTCCTCATCTGCCTGCATTGTCAGCACCAATCCGTCACAAAGGATTTCTTCCTGCAAAACTCAGTGGCCAATTCTAAAATCTCCAACATACTAATTGTTGTCTCCAGCCCTGGCAAGCCCTGTGAAGTCCTAACTAGTTAGTGTCTTCTGCACAGACAAGAAAAAATCTTGCTAAATCAATTTCTTAGCTGAATATGATTGTGTCATCAGCCTAGATCAGGCCAGAGACTTTTAGGGTAGAGTTTGAATCATCCATATTCTCTCCTCCAATTCTTCTTTTTCACAAGGATGTTTTATTTCTGCTTCTCTCCAAACCACTTTATGACAAGCATTGTAAGATCTTTTGAGTTCTGGGCAGCCTCTGATTGGCCCATGAAGTGCTTCTCTCATGGCCAGAGTAACAGTGGGACTTGGTCCAAGTGCCACCCTGGACACAGAGCCATAAATCATCCTGCTGGCACCAAGCTCCATTTCCTGAACAACTACCAGTTCCTGCAGGGGACAAAAAGGCCTTTGTGGGCTTTAGGCGGCAAAGACTTCTCCCCTCCTCAAAGAATCTGAGGTTTATAAGCGATGCTAAAAGAGATCACAAGGAAAAAAAAGAGTTTCCACACATACTCCAGTCTCAATTAAGGAAGTTTAATAAGCTATGACTAAGCTACAGCTAAGTGAATGTGAACACCTGTTGAACAGCAGACGATATCAGATCAGCCAGTGTTTGTTTATATGTGTCACCATGGAAACCTCCCGCTGACATTACTTCACTAAGATAAAGTCATCAACTCTGAGTTTCTGCAGGAGCCCAAACTGGCGATTTCAGCTCTGTTAATATAAGGACTCAAACTGCCAGAGCTGGGGCGGCCCTCGCCAAAGGTGGCCTCCTTCACTCCCTCCTTCCTTTAAATTCCTCTTTTCCACCAGTCTCCATTCTCCCTGCATGTTTGGATGGCTCCACCTCACTGTCAGGCTGTGAGGGACGGCTATTTTCCTTGCAGTCCAGATCAAGACAGGAGATTGTCCCCAGGGGGCCTGAGGATGTGAAGCCTCTGACACGTCCCGTAAATCTAGGGTGTCCCATCTCCACCGCTCGATCTGCACACAGCAATGAGAACACAAATGAGGCGTGAGGATGAACATTCCTCAGACTGTTCTCACACACGAGCCTCTGGGTTATGCTTGGAGTATAATACTTTGCTCCCTCTCTTTTTTGACTCGTGAGCTGTCCACCTCAGCAAAAAGTCCGTTTTTCCACCTTAAAATAAGTCTCCATACCCTGACCCGTTAGCCATAAAAGTTTTCACAGGAAGGCTGTCAGTGTGTAGTCCTGTGTTTGTGCAAATGATAAATATGAGAGAGTATGTTGTATTAATGACAAGCACCTACAGAATGACTATACAGTATGTTCATATGTTTGATTCTTGTATGACGCTCACTTGCACACTTTAAAATGCCCAAATCCGGATGCATCCTTACACACATCTTAGCAACATATTGCTTCTCTCTGAAGCTAAATGAACAGCGGTTATGTTATTTTTTACTTCTTTTTTTAACTTTTGCAGTAATATGTTGACACTTCCCAACAGGTAATTATCAAAAATACTTCTGTTGGGACGTCTCCATCAAAGGAAAAATCTTCTTAAGTTACTGTTATAAAATCATTTAGCATACTTTGTGTGTTGTGTGCCTTTTTATGTGTACCTGAACAAATTTTCATAATACAGAAGTTAAGGGCAAACTGAGGCAAAGAGGCAGATAAAGTAGACAGATAAGCACACTGACCAACCAATCAGCAAACAGCAGACACACTGGGCCCTGGCCAGCCCATGTGGCCCCAGCCGGCCATGTTTCCAGCGTTAGCCAGATTTTTCACCCAAATGGAAATGCAGCCTGTCACTTCTACGCAGCCTCCAACCGCTTTGTCTGTCCAATCCGTCACAGCGCGCCAGCGGCCGTGCAAATAGGCCTGCCACTCTCACTGTCATCTGAGTAACGGATGTCCCATCGTTACCGCAGGGTGGGACCGGGCAGCACTCAGGTCCACTCCTCCTCAATTTTTTCACCATCCACTCTCCCTCCTCTTCCTCTTTCAGCCTTATCCATGTGATGAGCATTTTGGACCTCTAGGAGTGTAAGCGCACGTATATCTGTGTTTGTTGGCGCTTACTGAGAACACAGGCAAGTGTATTTATTCCTTCATGCGATGAATGCTTCCCCCAATCTCCCACCCCACACTTCAATCTCCCATCAGGACTCAAAAGCAGTGGTATAATAGGAGCAGGGGTGGGATGAAATAAATTGTGTCCTGGACTGGTAACCTAACAGCCATAATAAATAATGGAGACCTATTTGAAGGGGAAGATGGGGCATTAGAAGCTATTTACACTGCAGGAGCCATGCTATCGATCAGCATGGGACGTCCCATAGATAAGAATAGGATGATGTCATGGTTATTTATAGTGATTCCTGATGGTGAGGCTACAAAGGGGATTTCGGAGTGACAGCATCATCAGTTTTTTGGGATGTGGGGACATGATGCATTCTGCCATCAGTGGAGCAATCAGGGTGGCTAAAAGGAGGTGCATGACTCTGACACGCACATAACCTCACACACATTGAACCATCGTTCCTCACATAGACACAGGCAACCAGACCTGCACGCACTAACATACAACATCCATGCAAACACAAACATGTGGTAAAGATAAATGCCACCATTGTGATTAGGGTCTATAAAGAGCAGTGGGAGGAGATAGCTCAGAGGAGATCCAGTACATCTCTGTCTCCCTCCTCCTCACACGGCACCATACATATACAGAGAGAGCGCAGTAAAACATTGGATTTTCACTGGTGTGCTGTGAAGTGAGCCAAAGGCCATATTCAATAGAAGTCTCAGACAGAATTACCATTCAGGGATCAGTGGTCAGGTCAGATGAGTACATGAGCCTTAGTTGTATTGAGATGAAAATTTAGGAACTGTGAGACATGGAGACTGGCTATGGTGTGCCTTGGGATATCATATATATTGTAGCGGGGAAAAAAGTAACAGGAAGACATGTTGGAAGAGAACTCTGAAGTGAAAGTGCAGCTAATGTCATATATTGCAGATGTCTGGGAGTCAGAACTGGGATATCTGAAAAGTTAAAAGATGACTGAGATCACATACATAGTTCAGAGGCTCCCAAACTGTTTGATTATCCATCTTAAAATATATTAAGGGACACTCTGGACAGATCGCCAGTCCATGGCAGGGCGAACATAGAGAAAACAACAACCTTTTACGTTCACCCTCACTCCGAGGGAGAATTTAGAGACAGAAAGAAATATTATACACATATTAAACAAATGAATTTTAACTGAACGTCAACATATATGTATAGGCACTGATTGGTTGTCTTATTCTTTTGGTCTTTTTATTCATTCTTTTGGTTTCATTATCAATATATTTCAAACTTCATGTGAATCTACTAAAAAAGCTAAATCTAAACATACACACCATGAATGAGTTTTGTGAGAAAACGCACAGATGTATTTAGTGAAATACTCTTTTTTCCTTTTCATTTAAAAATGGTCATATCCTAATTAACATAGTTTTTCTTAAAGTCACAGCATCACTTAAGCTGTCAGCTGAGCTATAGAAACACAAATTAACTCAAAATATTGGACATAGCTTAGAGTTGAATGGTGCACACACACACACTCACACACACACACACACACACACACACACACACATTCATTGACAGTTCCACCCTCGTCCTGTGCTTTTAGAATGGGTAAGTGAAGAGAGCAAAAAGAGTGAAATTAAAGAAAGACAGACTCCCAATGTTGAAGGAGGTATGGCAGGGCAGTTAAGAGAGGAGAACAAGAGGGGAGAAAAAGCTGGCACAAGTCCACAGTATTTTCTGTCACTGGCCCCTTGGAGCACGAACATTATTGTGAATATTAGTTCAGAACTTCTGGCACCCGTCCAGACACCAGCCTCTGCCTGAGCTGGGAGGGGGAGTGGGTTAGCAGCAGGGTCCGAGCCCCATCTTACACACACGTACACACCACTGCTCCCATTAACCACCCCCCCTCATCTCCTCAGCTCCTTGAGACTAGAAAGGCTCCACAACAACAAGATGTGTGGAGCCTAAAGTCCTGCCCAGCCCTGATAACAAGTCCCAGCTTTTTAAAAAATAAGTAAACACATGTGGCTGTTTGATGTCCCCCTTATCTCTGTTAACTTTAAATTCTCTGAGTTTTTCTCCAGCGAGATCAAATTCAGTAATTAATCTGCTTGTTTTTTTATGCATTATTATTGAGGCAAAGTTTTGCTCAAACTCAAAAGCACACAGCTGTGTATGTGCACCAGTGGAGTTTAGGCAGGCCTCTTTCATGCTGCTTATAAGAAAGTGGCAGAAAAGCCTGGAAAAGTCTGTTCAACTCCATAAGGACTCATTGTGCTCAGAAATGCACAGGTTGTGTGTTTATTTGATGAGCTGTGAGGAAATATATTGATTTGTATTTTTGTCCTTACATGACATAGTGTTATTCACATTTGTCCTGTTGCTTTTTTGGTTTAAGGTTTTGATCAGATATACCATCTTGTGAATACCATCTCATTAACTTTTTTTATGATGTCAATAGAGATTTTTTGATTTGTTTGAATTCCATTCTTTCTGCAAATAATATCTAGGTGTCCACTGGGGTAAGTTTGTTGCTGTTGCATTTTTTATTTGTACATTCCCCAGCATTCTCTACTGGGAACAGGACAGGACTGCTGGCAGACCAGTCCAGTATCTGTACCTTCTGCTGTTTGACATGTCTTTGTAATGTATGCAGAAAGGGATTTTGCATAGGAAAATGCATGGTCCTTACAAGTCCTTAGAAAAGAAATCAACTTGAATGTAGCATGTGTTGGTCTATGATGTCACTTGACTTTTCTGCATGAATGATGTTATCAGTATAAGATCAGGTCTATTGATTGTTCTGACCACACTACATGTTTCTACTTGTGTGATGCTCCATCCCAGATGCCTCCAAGCCCAGAGAAGTAGACTCTGACATGAAGACATTTAACATTAGGATTCTTTTGTAACCAGCAAAGTTTTAAGAGGCATTTGTGAATAGAACTCCATGTTGTAGTGTTTGACAATGGTTTACCATAGAAATCCCTTGCTCCCATTGATGCATCAGCCATTGATGAATAGTCTTGACACAGAGCCATCTGAACAATTGAGGAACATGGGTTTCTAAATTAAGCTTGCATCCTTGCCCTTTACTGAAATGCCTTCAGATTTCTTAAATCATTTAATGTAATTACTAACTTGAACAAGAAATTTGTATATCTCTTGTGTTTTAATTGAGAAAGGAAAGACAAAGACTGAAATTGAATTGCAAAGACACATAGGCATCATCATAATCATGACAGTGCTTCAGGAGTCAGTAATGTAAAAGCTATGATGTGACATAATGGATAGATAGCAGTGTAGCACAAAGAGACTATAGGATAAAAGTTTGGAACAGTGGAAAGAGCACCTCCCTTTATGGGAGGAGGAGAGTGTTGGGGCTTTTCAAGAGGAATAAGGAGAGACAATGCTTCAGGGTCAAAGCTGGGTCAGCAAAGTCCATGAACCCCAGGAAGCAAAATGTGGCAGGCAGTGCCATGTTTGCAGAAGACAGACAGGTAAGCTGGTAGCATTGACTTAATATTTTTTCACAACAGAGGAAATAATTTCAGTGCTCAGTCACTGGCACCAAACTACATCCAACATGTATGATTATAAAAGCACTTCACTCTGTGTGTATTTTTGATTGTCTGTTTATCACTTGGAGTGAAGACATTTAAAGGTTTTGTTAACAGCTTTTTGACAAAGCTATCACAAAGGTCATGCATCTATAAGCATTGCTTTGACCTTTCACCTGTGACCCCACAGCCAGCTCAGACACCAAGGGAGAGGTGTCACCATAGCAACAATACTGGGTCAGTGAGCGGACAGATGGGATATGCATACATTGTGTATATCACATAACTACCATAAAAAAAGAGTGTTTTCAGGTACAGTATGTGCGTTCTTTACTCTGTCACCCTCATCACTGCACTATGAGAGAGCACATCATTCTTACTGCACTTTTACCCTTTAGATACCAGGCATCCCCCTCTCTTTCAAATCAATGTGGATGAGTCGATGGGTTCCCAGATATTCATCCCAGCTTGCCTTGGGTTTAGGAGAGAAGAGGGAAGTCGGGGTTTTGTCTCTTACCCCTCCTTTTATTAGAGCACCCCCTGTAATAAATCTGGATCTGGTAAATAGCCCATGAATAAAGGGAGATTTTATCCTCAGTGGCAAAGGGAAGATTTAGTGGGCAGAAGCAGCGTCGCCCCTCTTCTGAACAAGTACAAAGTGGTCACTCAGCGAGCCTTAAGAGGTATAAAAAGCCTGCGGTAGTTCATTAAATCTCCAGCATGAAGATGGGACCGCTGCGGGTGTGATTTACAGCAGTCAGGTGCATATATCGGCGGTGGCACTCAGCCCCACCTCTCATTCTCTGTCTGTCCCAATGAGGAAATAACTAAGCATGCTGTGCTATTTATTGGCGGCATAGTGGGGAGATGGAGCAAGCAAGGTTTTTGGAGAATGGAGGGCAAACAAAAGTAGCAAAAGTTGCTTCTTGTTATGTAGTATGAAGCAAGAAGTCATAGAGCAAGAAGTGTCTTTCACATCAGTGGATGACAATTCACAAGAGTGTTGGCTGGTAATTCAGGGATCTTTTTTCATAGATATTAAATATCACATTGTTATTCTGATAAAAACAGAACTTATTTTTCTGACAAATCACTTTATGAAGCAGCATTCAATAGATAGATAATAAATACTTTATTCATCCCCATGGGGAACATTCACAATGCATCTATAATCTAAATCATCCCATGCATACTAACTACATTACTGTGGTTGCCTTATTCACGCTTTATGTTCACAAGGTACTTAATATTTTACTTATAACTGTCTCTTAAAAAACCTTTTCTCCTGAACTTATCACCATTATAGTAATATATTGTTACCCAGGTAATTTACAGCCACATGCAAATCTTTGCTTTCTACTTTGACCTTTCTGTAATCACTTCACCTTACTATTTCTCAGATTAGATAAGTCACACTCTGTCACCTCAAGGCATTTAGTACTCTTCTCTTTACGAGAGGGAACATTAAATATTTGCTTCCAGATTCTACAGTGTTGTGTTTGCTCAGTTTAAACATCCACACCACAAAATGTGGATGAGGCTGGGATCTCAGAAAGTGTGGTTGTCGATCATCCTAATCACTGACACAAAGGATTTTGATAGTGCTGTCATGGAAATGTCTGATGTTTTGATTTGTGTTGTGCAAATCTCAGAGAGGCTGAACAATTACTAGTCAGCAGCTTTTAGTTACATATAGCTTATTTCTAAGTCTATACAAGTGCAGAGCTGGATTTTTGTGCACTTGCAGTAAAGTTTGCGCTCTGCAGCCTGGATAGCAACAACATTTTTAGTCTGACTTTGCTCTCAGGCATGAGAGATCACAGGAAAATGTCGCTTTATTATCTAAATGAAAAATCCCTATCATGGTTCTTTCTGCATAGTTTTCCTGACAGGATGTTTATTTCTTTATAAATTGCTTTCAAAAATTACCAAGCAAAGTCCTTCTTGCCTGTTTCAGAAGGTCATGTTCTCTTGAACAATCTGCAAAGCAAATCTGTTAATCTCCTCACTGAAGGACAGCATAAGGGCAGATAGATGCCATTTACCATGGGAGTAGTACTGCAATATGACTGCCTAAATGGGATGATTTAGACTTGTATTAATCAAATTCAGAAATGTCAAGTTTCCCCTCTACATTATAGAGAACCCCTCCTTTTCCCCATTTCTCTTTTCTTCCATCACTGTCATTCCATTTCTCCTCTTCTCTTTACCCTTCATCCACCTCTTTTTCTGTCTGATGTCAGTATAGAGACGTAGGGCCCGATCAGTGGAAGCTGATGTTCTAATAGAGAAGTAATGAGAACAGATCTGCTGGCTGCTGGGCTGTGCGTGTTTCTGCATGCTCGCTGTGTTCAGCCACTTATGAAAGACACAAGGGGGAGGGAGAGTGTGATGTTCTCTGGCCCTTAGCACAAAGATAATATTCACTGTTTTATCCACCTCTGCTTGACAAATGACTGTCATTAATCAGAAAGTCCACTCTATATGCTTGTGTGTGTGTGTGTGTGTGCGTGGGTGTGTAAGTGGGAGAAGAAAAGGAGGATAGAGGTGAATGTAGTGTATGTGCCTTTCTGGGTATTTGAAGAAATGGAAAAATGGACACAAACTCTCACATAATTATACCTCGCATGTCTTGCAATAGACAAAGATCAAGGACATCCACTTATTGTTGCTACATGATGTGTGAATTGGAAAGTAAGTTAGAGGATAGAGCTGAAATGAATAAACAAAATAGACTAATCAAGAACTTAGAGGTTGAGAGAGGGACAAGTGGGAATGCAAATAAATGAGAAAGGTTAACAAGCACAGAGCCCTGGTGTGAGCACTAGTTGTTAGTCCTCACATTGGATGAGCTGGCAGAAAGAAAAGAGCCAAATAAGAGGCTTTGTATGAGTGAATGTGTCTAAGCATACAGTCTTATTAATCCCCATCCTGGCAGAATACATGGTGACAAAGAATCGTGTACCTAACAACAAAAATCTGCACAAAAAAATAATAATAATAATAATAATTATATATATTTATATATACATCGATAATTGAAAATGTATAAATCTGACTTTATAGAGAACTTTGTATCCCAGCAAGTGTTATTATTTTACAGTGTTTGAGTTTTTATCATGACACTGCCACATTTAGTTCTCGAGACTCAAGACTAATTCAGCTATTACACATTCTGGTGTGAGACATTGGAACAAGCCACCTAAAATTCCATTACATAAATAACATATCTGTGAGGCAGGTCTGCGTAGCTTGCTATGATACTCTAAGACTTGCCAACCAAGAACAGAGAGCTGTTGGCCAACAGAGTTGGTATCCGACACAGAGGCTCCAGTCTCTGAGTTGGCTCCCGGCCCCGGTCCTTCCCTCTGGCCTCAGTTTGGCCTCGGTCTGGGCCTACTTGTCCCCAGCCCTGCCAAACCTCCACCACATCCCCTAGGAGCATCACTGCATCTCTGATCTGCGCCACTCCGCTGCATTTTGCCAAGTACACACTCCAACTGCCCAACCTAATCCAGGCATGACCTGACAGGCACACTGCCCTGACTTTGAGCAGAGACTAACCACAAACACAACCTACCTCCTCCTGTGACCTTCTTTTCATACTTATATTTCAAAGCCAGATACTCAGGTTTTTATTTGTCTCTATCTGTTGCAGTTTTATATAATAAATTAGTCCAAAGTAATTTGACAACGACCAGCCTTTCGCACTCATGCCAAGATCAGAACAAATGACTTTATGTTGTGTTGTGTGTTGTCATAGTGAACTCTTCATTTACAACTCTATTACTCTTTTTTTCTTAGTGTCCCAGCGAGTGAAGGGAGCTCATTCATTTGCTTGTATCCCAGCCGAGGCAAAGGTCCCACCTTTCCCATATTTAATTTTCCCCTCTCTCTCCAGAAACAAAATTACATCAGAATGAACTGTGCAAAAACCATTTTTGTCTCTCTCTCGTTGTTTTGAATACCCCACCCCCATTTCCCCTCATAAAGTGAGATCACAGAAGCAACTATAAGCCCAGAGTGGCTAAACCCCAACTGGGATGTGCCCACCAGGGAGCAGCCTGCTGCTGGAGCTCTGCAGCAGCTAGGCTATTTAGCTTTAGGAGAGACCACTAAATTACTGTGGTCACTCACAGGAGGGTTCCTAGTCCCCGCTCACAGTCAAGCAGCATTGAAATGAAGTTATTCAAAGAGGGGAAGAATAAAAAGAAAGTGATCGGTTAACAGACATGTATACCTATGCACAATAGCAGTTTCATGGTTTGTGTTAACATAGCTGTCCTGTTGTAGGGTCTCATTTCTGGTTTGACCATTTGTGGTGCTTTCTGTGACCTGCTGCTGCATGACTGCACTGTCTGTCTGACTCGTTCTGCTGTTACCCTTAGCCCTCTCATCAACTCCATTCGCAGGCCTCACTGTCTTTCTCTCACCTCTGTTTGTTTGCTCGTGTTTGTGCGTCCGTCAGTCAGACAGTGTCCTGAGAAAAATGTGAAGCCTCCACATATGAGAGCATTTAACAAGGCTGTAGCCGTCGTGTTTAATAGTTCTGGTGATGATAATTGCGGGCTGTGTGATGGCTGGCTCGTTAAAGCCACTGCAGTAAGACTGGATTTCAGGGCTGTAATTGCAGCTTGTTAGGATAATGCCAATCAGGAGCTTTGGCATGTGTATTCACTGTGGCCTAAAGTTCCTCGGGGCCTTCTCTACGATAGATGCAGCATTTTCTGTTAAACAAAACCATACAGTAGCTATGCTTAATACAGCATAATGCTTTCATTTGACTGTCATGTAGCCTCATACGGCCCATTTTTAAATTGATTAAGTTGCTGTTTTGACTTCCAAATCATTAGAGAATTGTGAGAGTTTTGCTTTATTAGCCTATTCAGTCCAAATCCTCTCTTAGTCTTAATTCTTGAAAAGCCAATGATGAGATTTAGTGTATTTACTTGACTTATTATGAGTTTGCTGTACTTGTGGGTTACAACCAAATAAAAAGCATGGATTTCTTTTACACTGGGACAAAATGTGGTAACATCCCACATTCTTCAAGAGATTTAAACATTGTACGCTCTAAGAATTGAAAACTCATTTATTTTCAAATAAAATGTGAATTCTGGCTGGCACTGCTTTACCCAGTGTGTCATGTTTTAGAGTTTGATTCAGAGCCAGGTTTAGCCGGAGCTGTAAGTGGAAGCTCTGATGTGGCGTCTGTCCCTGTGTGGGGGTGTACATAGCTGCACATGGCTAGTGTATAATTTAAGATTTCTGGTGAGCTAAATGGCACTGTAGCTCAATAGCCATCAATATGGTTGCTTGTAAAGTGTGTCTGAGACCAGTTAGAAGTTAGCTGGCTTGTTAGGTACTGGGAGTGTTTGAGGCAGGTGGTGGAGGGCCAGGGCCAAAGTCCATATGGATCTGATCACAGAACAGTAGTGGCAGCTTATGGGGTTTTGTTGCTTTATTCCAGCACATGGTGTCTCTCTAGTTCCTAAAGTCAGTAGCAGTCTTTTTGCACATGTTTTCTCCCTTTTGTTATGTCTAACTATGGGTGTGTATGCATCATTCTTCCTCTTTCTCTCATATTCTTATCTTATAATACTAAAATGTATGTTTCTCCTTCCCTTTCTGATTTATATCTGTCTATCAAGCAGTTATGTTATCAATTTAATATCAATATAAATAAGACTTGCACAGATTTGTGGGAAATATCTCCAGCTTTGTGGGTAGATAACTTAAAGTAAATGAAACAGTCTTTCCTCCCAGACCGCCCAGCTTTTAATCACAATGCCGTGTTTTCAAATGAGCTAAATGAATCCCTTCTCCCCTCTTTGTTTCAAACCTCAAATATTTACTGTTGGCGTTGTCTATGGGCGGCAGGCGAGGGAGCAGGCGGTTGGAGGGTTGGACGAGCATGGATTTCTGCAGCGTGCTTCAGCCAGAGAGGCAGAATGTGGACCCAGCTCAACCCAGCCCTGAGGGCCCGAGTGTGTAGCCGAGCTGCTTAATTGAGATCTCAACGTGACACTGAGTGCTTGTAAATTGCAATGTGCTTTAGCCAGACAAGCAAGAGAAGCCTTGAACTCAGCAGCAGCCACACAAACATGTTGCATTCATGTTTGTGGGCATCTCTTTGCATGTCTATGGTTGTAGTTGACTAGTCTTTACTTTTGCCACTTATCACTCATACTCTTCTGTTACTTTTAATTGATTAGACGCTGAAAGATAAAAACTACATCTTAAAATCCAGCTCAGATTGCAGAAGTGATGTAAGCCCTTCTACTTTCTTTCAGTTAATCAACACAGTACCATACCATCAAATCATCCCACCCCATTCTTCTAACCACTCTTCCCCTTTTCAGACTTGAGTTAACACCCACTTGATCATTTATATAGCATGCCTATACAACTTTATTTGTGCATATCAGAGTTTAACTTCAACAATAACAAGGATAATCTGATCTAGTCTTTTTTCAACCTCTATTTGTACAATATTGGTTAAGCATGCATGCTACAAGAAAACATTGAGAATAAATTAATGAAAACTGAGCCTTCCTCATTGAGTTAAGAACACACTCAAATAAAGCCATCATCTGCAGTTAGTTGATTGTTATTCACAGCCATGTAGCACACACACCTTAACACACTTTCACTCCCTAACTACATTATAGGAGAGCCACAAAAACTCACACAGGCATACATGCATGTATACAGGCTTGTCAGTCAAGCAGTGTGACTGTTTATATTTAGAAGTTGTAATGAGTGTGATGTCATTCCTCAACGCTCCTGAGAACAATCTGGCAATCTGGATACTGTCAATCACTCCATGCCTGCAGGCGTTACCAGACAGAGGTAGGTTCTTGTGTGCAAGTGTGTCCGTAGAGAGAGAGGGGGGGGAGTGTGTGCGCTTGTGTGAATGTGTTAGTTTAGAAGTTTCAATGAGCAGCTCTTTAACAAAGACCCAACATATGAGCTGCACATGGTGACTTATTGGAGGAATGGGCTTCATCATTCTCACCTCATCACCACAGCGACTACACACTCAAACCCAGACGTAGCCACTCTCAAACACACACCCTCACACTTTTATGCTTTCCTCTCCTCTGGTGTGTCAGTGCGCCTTGTCATTCATGCACACCACTGCACGCTTGCAAAACGAACACTGAACAGCCAACGTGCCCCTTTTCCGTCTTTGACCAGTGGAAAAGGTAGAAATTTGTTTTCCTTTCAAATTTTTCCCATGCTACAGCTGAAGAACTGCATAAAGAGAAAGAAAGCTAAAGAAACGCCAACGATATATGTGGGGAAAGAGTGTGAGTGACTGATTCAGTATCATAACGAAACTTAGGAGACACTTTTCCCACTTCAAACATCCATGTGTGCATCTGTTGTTTAGAATACCCTCAAAGTGCAATGTCCCTTGTAGTAGAAATCTCAACCAGTGCTCATTAGCATAATAAAATAGTAATTAGGGGTGACTTTAGAAGTTCCTTTGCAGAGCCTGGGGTACAGAAAGAGGACAAAACTCTTGACAGGGCAGGCGAAGCGGGTAAGACTAGTGGGAGACTACAAAGTGACCAGCCAAGCGACCGCCACTGTGTCTGCGTCCTTGCTCTTTTTTGTCAAGTGCATTTTAATGTATTAATGAAATGCAGAAGAGGAGGGGGAGGCATCCATATAAACGGCTAATTAAAATAATGAGGAAGGAAAAAGCATGTAGTGCAGTGTCACTACTGATTAATTCATTCATAAAGAATGGCCAGGCACAGCAGGCATAGGCTCCTGACAGCCTCTCCTCTTCACAGTTTTCTCAGAGCTGCTCACAGTACAAGACACTGGTAGGAAACAGAGGCAAACAGTCAGTTGTAATGTGGAGTTATCCATTGCCAACACAGTACCTTATTCACCTAAGGCTAAGACACTAGCAATGGATTGTAATCCAAAGAAATCAAAGATGGTCTGAGACAGCACCAGCAATCTACATCGTTATACAAAATAAACTGTAACTATAGAGAAAAAGATCATTTTTCCTGTCATCCTATATAACTTACAGCAGATTTTAGAATTTTTGCTTAGTTTTCATAATTGTGTGGAGCTTATATGCATATTTTTAAGATTTCATAATTTCCTTTACCAGCTTCCTCTTTAGGTGATTTTGAATGCTAAAAATCATCTTCAACTTTCAAGCGCTTTTATCAGGTCAATATATTATCCTAAGTCTTTAAATACTTTTACAGGATGATTTACTCCCCACATCTCAGTTCATGTTAATTAAATTCTCGCTTGGTTTCATTTGAACAGGTCTTGTGTTTTCTGCTCATACCGCTTCAATGCTCTTTTGTTTACTTTTCAAACAGTTTATTGCTTTATGTTTGTGTTACACAATTGTGCAGTGAATAAAAAATGAGTTTAACTCCAAGAATCTGGATTAAAAATTAACTGCGTTGTGCATGATCTGTCACTACATATTTATAAAGTTTGTAAAGAAGGAGCAAATAGGTCTGATGTCAGAAATCATAATCAACAATTCATAGTAACTCATGTGCACCAGAGTGCTTTTTTACTTTTTCAGATTTTCAGTGAAAGTCTGACATGTTTTATATTTCCATTTCCTCCTCATTCCTTGAATCTTTTTTTGCGCTTCGGTCTGTGTGCACTCGGCAGCAGGGCAGCTTGAGTGCAGACAGACGTTCTCCGCTCCTTGCAGAATCAGTGCCCATCAATCATGTTAACATGTTAATTAGTGGGATTTATTTTATTCAGCAGAAATAACAGTGAGGATCCCATTACAGAGACTGGCCTTAGGGCTGAATGGGTGTGTATATGTGGATGTGGTGTGTGTAAATGTATGAGTTGGGGGTGGGTCCTCTGGGGAAGACCCCCTTCTTTTCTTGTGCAACATCCAATCTCTCTCAATGGTATGTTGTGAGAAATAACGATAAAGCTGTAATCAATCACAAACTTTAAGTCAATCAGTTTTTTTAGAGAATCAGACTGCTTGTAGTGTGATTTGTGTGGCCATTTCATTACATATACAGCCCATTTCCAATACATCAGGTTCAATTCCCCTGAAAAAAGTAAACAGGCATGCAAATTTCAGACTCTGTTTTATTGAGAAAAGTTAGAATATTAGGGCAACATACTTATGTTTGAAGTATTAGGGCAACATACTTATGTTTGAAGTAGAGGCCTGCTCAGATACAAGGTTTACACTTCGCTGCTCCCTTTCAGACTTTTAATAAGATTGGCAAATTATATGTGGGTTCAAGTTACCACACCTGAAAGTCTTTGATAGGTTTCGTGTTGTGTGAATAGCAGAAATATATATTACAGTTTGGCTAAGATGCATTAACTGGCTGTGTATTTGTTTGTGTTTAATCTATGAGCCTGTTCAGAGGCGAGACTCCTGTGTGTATATGAATAAGCTCATACATGTGCAGTGAAGATGTTTTATGGTTATTTTGAATGCCCATTTTCAGTAAATGGATAAAACACTGAGTGTATTCATTCAGTAGATGTAAATAGATGCTCTTACCGCTGATGAAAATGAACATGTTGACATTTTTCCCAGTTCCTCTGTTTCAGGATGTCACTTTATTGACAAGGATAATGCTCACATTATTAAGCACATTGGCAACAACTGCTGTCATTTTATTCATTTCAAATTTAGTAAATATCACATAAAAAGAAGAGGATGAGGAGGAAACCTCATGTGGCACAGCTGTTTAAGACACCTGGATGACCTTCATGTACTTTTTCTAATCAGTGCTCCATTACTGAGGCAGGGCGTGTGCCACTGACACATAAAAAGACGGTGAAAGGCAGAGGAGGGAAACAGGAGCTGGGAATCTGATCCACCTTGTCTTTATCTGGCCCAGTAAAATAACACTACACTCCATAGCAATTCATCTAGCTGCAGACGTGCACATGGAGGTTTCTGTGTGTTCCCTGCAGTGTATAGGAGTGTGTGGATGTGTTTTGTATATTTCTTTAAATGCTTGAGCACATTTATGGGGTTGAAGTGTTGCTATGTAAACAGTTCTGCCAGTTGCCATTTTTGTTTTTATACCTACTTTTGTCTTTTTTTCATGTGTATGTGTGTTTTTGTGTGTGATATAAGTGTGAGGCCCTTTGATTGTTTCACCACCTGTGCCCGCCATGTCCACAGATTAGTGCCTCCCACCCTGACATTCAAATCAAACACGGCTCGAGTTTCTCAGCTGTCTTTTGTGTTGAGTGTGTTAAGCGATTTTTAAAGTGGCCCTATCCGGTTTCTCCTCTGAGTTCAGGGGGTAAAGTCTCACTGTCTTGCTGTATTTCTAACTTTCTCTCAGATTGTTTTTCCCGTCTGCCACTTCCGGCTTCTTCTATCTTTCATTTTTAGGGGTCAGCATAAAATTATACAAAATTAAAAAGAGAACTCATGCTTAGTCTGATTAAAAGTTGCTTCATTGAGAGCTTCCGAGCTGCCAAAGAAATTCATTTTCTTTATTTGTTCTGTCCATTCCACAGATGAGCAAAAACCTCAAGTCTCATTCATAATTGGGTATTACACCAGCATTCTATTTGCATAGCTGAGAAAAGAGGGAAGGGACGGGGAGATGTGTGTGTGGTGGCTAACAAAGTGGCCTGGAGAGTGCATGGATGGATACTTGCCAAGCAACAGTCCACCCGTTTCTTGCACCCAGTGCTCACTCCTAGTCCCAGCCATCCCCCCACCAGCCCCTAAGCATTGATGAGTGTACCCACTCTAAAAGCTCACAAATTCTGCTCCCTGTGACAATGGTTAGGTCAGCCTAGATAAAGCACATCCATTAAGGCAATCGAGCTGAGGGACAGAGTGACAGAGACAGACAGGAGGGCAGAAAAGGAGGAGAAGGAGTGGGAGGGCTTTGACAAATACCAAAGATGGCCATAACTCTGCTTGTCTTCATGGGAAATTTTAGCTTTTTTTTTTTGTCAAAGCCTGGTGAGTGTCTCTGAATCAAATGGCTTTTAATTAGCATTTCCTAAGTGCTGACAGTCATTAGGAAGCTTATTAGCATACTGCCTGAGTGTTTTGCTGTTTGGATGGGGATGCTGGTGCAACTCTTTAGGACTCACTCTGTCTTTTCGCCATGGGAGTAACGTTATGCATCGAAAAAAAAAGCAATAGTAACCAACTTGCACTTGCTCACCATTCCTTTCTTTTTTATCCCAGTTTACTGCATTACAGTCCTTTCTTATCTTCTTCCTCTCTCATTCCTTCTTATTCATCCCTGTTTTCCCTCTCCCTAACTTTCAGTGGTTAGATTGTGGTTTTGTGGTGATGGAAGTTGATAGCTGGCGGTCGGTGGCTGTTCTGTACAGGCTTTAAAGGAATCCATCTGTGACCATGTGGTTGCGGTTGAGTCAGACGGTGCAGACTGGCCGCTGTGGTGACATTACAGAGTGGTATAGGGATGAAAGCACGGGACATGGTCATCAAAAGCCATCGTAGCAGCGAAGGGTGAATGTATGCTGGCTGTGGTTCATATTTTATGCATGGAAATGAATCAAAACAACTGGTGAACTGGTTTGAAGATATTTAACAGTATCTGTAAATCAGTCTGAATAAAGTTTTTAACTCAGAAGTTTTTGACTGAAGACCAAATAGAAACTTGAATAAAAACCGGCTTCACAGAACTTTCACAGAATTAAACGGATGTCTAAAATCAGCAACACCATAAATAAATTTAAATTGTATTAAGGAAGTAGCTTTGCAGTTCAGACCTAAATGAAAACATCAGTGTACATGTGCGTATGTACAAGGACATATAGCTTCAAATTAAATGAAAGCATGCTAAAGTTCACCTGCAATTCACTGTGCCCTCTCTCCTTCACACACAAGTACATACACACAAAGAGTAAGATAAGTAATGCGAAAGGAATACATTTGTTGGGATTTGAATAGCATTTGTGAGTGCTGTGAGAAATCAATAACTATGTGTGATGCTGGGAGATGTCAGTGCCTTAGCAAAGAGGACTGAGTGATGGGGAAGGGATCTAATGCAAGGCAAGTGTGGGACAGTGGAAGCTCCTTTCCATATCACCTGCTCAATATTCTCCCCTTTCTTCTTTTAATATGTCTTTTCAAAACATCCCATCATCCATACTGTTTTGTTTTCCTTCCCTCTTCCCTTCTTCTTTCCTCTCTTCCCAGCTCCTACTTTCTTCACTGTTCCTCCCCCTTTTCCATCCCTCTCTCCCTTACTGACATCATTCTCTCCCTGTGTGGTAATGTGTAATGTTCTAAAGTTGGCTTGGTCCATGGCAGACTGCTGCCGATACAGACTGATTAACTATAAATCTTACTTCGGTGACCAGTTACCTCATAGGGGTCAGACAGACAGAAAGACAGGCTTGAGAGGAGGCTGAGTGAGGGAGTGTGTTTGTGTTGAGCTCTGTGTGGATACTCAGAGGCAGAACTGGCAGACTTACCAGCTCTTATTAATACAGTGATGACTGATAACACTCACTTTTAATCCATCTAGCACCCAGTTTAAATATTAAGCCATAACCAAAAGCCAGGGCGATGACCCAGGCTTTTCCAGAGATCTGCTCTCAAGTCTGATTGAATGGGAAACACTTGAGGAAATGCTCATAGTCTTTTAACTAATCCCACAGGAATGTCTGTTTGTGTGTGTCAGATCTGTCTGTGCGTGTGTGCGTTTTTAATTGATGTCTCCTCTCTTTGATCCTTTGTCACCTCAGACCTGTCAACATCATTAACTTATACATATATTCTGTTGTCCACAGCAATGGTAACATCCATCATATTTATACTGGCATGAATTTGATGCAGAAAATGGACTTTCACCCATGATTAAACCTTTACAGTTTTTTAGACAGTACATGAAATTAATTAATGTGATGTGATTTTAAAGATTTTCACAGAACAGTTCTCCCACCAGTCTTTTCTGGAAGCTAAACGATATTTGATAGTTGCAATTTATCACAAAAAAAAACTAAAAAACTGAACAAGAACATTCAACTTGAAATGCTTCAGAAAGCTTATATGTTTTTTTAATTTTAATTTTATACTTTTGATTAAAACAGTAAGTAAGCAACTTGTTGATTGGTGTATGAAATATAATACATAGATTAAATAGTCAATAAATAAATCAAAACAAATGTTATATCAGTCAAACTTTCTTTATTCTAGCCATGCTTAAATTTGAATATCAGTTTTCTCACTCATCTTCACATCTTGGGACTGCTGGAGGAAAGTGAAATACATACAGGAAAATCCCAGAGAAAATGGGAATTGTGTTAAAATTCTCCACAGAAACGGCCTGTATTTAGATTACATGAAATTGCATATTGACCTGTGTGGATCATTTCCTGAATAAGCACTGCAAGTTAACTAGAATATGTAAGTATGCAGGGAAAAAAAACAACAACAAAAAACACCCAACCTGTGTCAGCACAGTTTAAATACTAAATTTGGTGTGCAGGTCTTGGTTTTACGGCTTTATAGATTATAGTTTTTTATCCACACAAGGGAGGTGGTGGTGAGAACTATGAGCAGACAGTTTGACCCAGCACTTGTACTGTGGCTTTGCTCTGGTGAGCCCAGAGAATGGCCTGCAGGTACTCCCACAAAGTGTTCACCACATGTCAACTAAGCAGTTCAAAAATCTAAATTAATCTCCACTTTTATCAGACCTCCATGTATCCACCCTGCGTTCGTCCACACTTGTCTTTTTCATGACTGAATGTGTAAAAAAATTAAAAATGATACAATAATGAAAAAAAAGATAAATAATAGTAATAATAATAATAATAATAATGAGTGTTATAGCTTGAATACAGTAGGTATGCATGTCATGATAATCCTTGGATGCTACACTCTTAAAGTACTTTAATAGAGCTGAGGATAGCACACATCCTTTGTGAAAGGAAATAGCCTTATTATGCCCCACAATTCCTTGCAGCCACAACATTGTAAATAACACTCAATTATTTCCTTACAGTCCTACTAATTGGGTTTCATATGAATAAATGTCAGGAGGGGTGTGTGAACAGCATAGTTTGAACAACCAACCTGATAATGAAGTAACATTTTTTATTTTATTACTGTAATTTGAATTATATCATTTAGATCCTGCTGAAATATTGTAATAACAACGAATTAAGTTCTTAATTCATTTTTGTGCAATGTTTTTTCAGCATTTTGCCATTTTGATAATTGTCCACCCACATCACAGCTTACTGTATGGGCGGACAGATAGTTTTCTCTGCACAGTTTTCTTTTCATAAGTTCTAAGAAGTTCCCTCTATCATATTTTCTTAACCTAATGATTTTTTGCAATGAGACTATTAAGTGCTTAAGAAGACAATATGATGTAATTTTTCTTTTTTAGATATTAAATCATAAGCCTACAATTCCATGTTTGATATTGTAGTACTTTGTTTTTATATTTTTTGGATTGATTTAATTTTAACATTAAAGCATTGACCATCAATAGATTTTCCAATATACTATGTCACATTACATTGTAAATCAAATGCAACTCAAATGCCAAACTCATATGATGTGTTTTAAAACTAGATTGAAACCTTGTGGAGATGTGACAATGTATGAAGAGTGCTTAAAGAACACAGTCTTGCACGAGAGTTGTGGGTTGGAAGCATGTCTGGACTACGAGCATGCTGTTCCACTCAGTTCAGACAAGCCCCTCTTCACCCAGTGTGTCTCCATGTCTGTTTCTTTTTCAAATTGCATTAATATTAACACATGATAATGAAGGTCCAGACATAGACATAGAGGCCTTTTCTCTCCTTCACTCACACTCACTCTTTCCCCCTGTATGTCTCTGTCTTTCTCTTCCTGTGACAATCTAAACCAGATGCTACGGGTCAAGGAGTTAAGGCAGAGTGCGACGGTGGTAGCGATGTGTGTATGTGTGTGTGTCAATGTGTCAATGTCCAGATATGTGTGTCTGTGCATGCGTGATTTGGAGGGGATCAAAAGTCAGGACTGGAGAAGGAGGGAGGGAGGCAAGGAGAGGAGAAGAGGAAGGGAAGGGACGTGCCAAACCAAGAGTCAATCGTCAGGGGTTGGGGCTGGAGGGAGGGGCGATGGAGGAGGGGCACGGGTCATTAATTTGCTGCCCTTTGTTTTGTCAGTTTGTTTTCATGAGGCCCTGGACGGGACGAAAGTAAAAGCAGTCATCCTGAAAATTGTCTGCCTGCTTTGCAGCATGTTCTCCCCTCAGGGCTGACCAAGCCACCCCTGGGATGACTGGGGTGCTGAGAAAGGAGGGAGCTTGAGTTGGGAGGGGTGAATGCAGGCCACAGGGGTCAAGCCCACTTCCCTCTTGTACCAGCCACTTCGGCCAAGATTGATCACAGATTACAGATAGTAATTCTGCCCACACCAGTGACTCATCTGTCTCACACTCTGCTTGTGTATCGGCTTCACTTTGCCGTCAGACAGGAAATCAGATAAGACCTTACCCTACCAATTAATATCAAGAAATTACTTGAAGCAGTAACACTCTAATCAATGCACACTCATGAGTGTGCAGTAATTTGTTTGCTTGTTTGACCAAAGAAGCCGGTCTTAGAGTTGTCCTTTATTTAAGGTTTGAGAATTTGGATAAAACTTGTTTTGTTCAGCTTCACCAAATGTGTTTGTCTCAAAAGACGCATTAAGCAGCCTGGTCTCAAAGACTTTTCCAAAATGGTAAACGCAACAATAGATTAGAATGTGTGCATGATGCAACAAGTCCTCCAATTTCATAGGTCAATTGTTCATATCCTTAAATAAACCCATAATGGCATCTTGTGAAGTATGGCCCCTACAAGTGGTAGTAGGGGGAAACACCTCATGAGTTTTTTCCCATTGAAGTAGACATTATTTCCCAAGTCTTTCCTTTAACAAGCAACAAAATCCTTTCAAGGTTGCAGGATGGCAGGAGTTGGACTTCTGGGACACTTTCAACAGTTCATTCATTTTCATTTTGTTCACTTTTAAGTTAAGTTCAATTAATAAAATAACAGCTGATTAAAACACTTCTGTCACTTGGTTTGATATAGACAATAACATAACTTGAAAGAAACCATGGATATATCTAATTTTACAGAGCAGCTAACACCGTCATAGATGCCATTATCACCTTTCATGAAGTTGCTTTCACAGCTTCTGAAGGTCGTCTACTCCTCAACCTTAATTATAGGTTGATTTGACTGCATCAGCAATGACACATAGGGTTGTATGTAGAACAAGGGCAGCTGCTATGATTTGTCAATATTACTGTACTTGTCATTGAATGCAAAAAATATTGCTTTCATTGTCTTTGTTACTGGGATGGCAAATTCTGCCACAGGTGGTGTTGATGGTTCTGCTTCTTTTAAAAGTATAAAAAAATTCATATTCTGGTGAATTCACGTTGCTAAAACAATTATGTTTTCAATAACATTTGGTGCCTTAACTTAACCAACAATATAAGGAAGTCACATTTGTATCTAACTGTTCCACAGAGACCATGAACCATCGTCTTCTGGGTCAAAGTTCTTCATCACCTCCTTGTGCAAGTGTTTATCTTGACATTACTCCACCTAAACCAGCGAATTTGTCAATCATGACATTCCTGTGGAGTGATTTTCAGTTGGTATTGTCTTGCCAGCACCTTCGCAATGTGTTGTGAATAGGTTGTGTTTTTTAAAATGAGGCCATGTTTAAGGGTCTTTTCCAATACAAAAATAAAATAGATTATTTTAACACTTGACTTAATAAGAAAAACACAACATTTCAAATCACCTAGTTATTACCTCCGCCAAGGTGGAAGTTATGTTTTGGGCGCCATCAATTTGTCTGTCCATCTATCTGTTATCAACATAACTCAAAAATGAATGGACATATTTTGATGAAATTTTCAGGAAATCTCAAGTGATTAGATTTTGGGAGGTGATCACTGCCTGGATCCAGGAATTTTCAAAGGATTCTTTACAGGCGCAAACATCTGGGAACATTGGTAGACTTCGTCACATCCGGGTCTTTCGCAGGTGAAAACAAAAGGCTCCTAAAGCGCAACACCACTGAATTTTGAGTGTCGATCCTTGTAGATTTTTATTTGAAATCCGTAGAGTTTCCTTTAAATATGCCAAAAAGTTGTGTTGTAGTTGGCTGCCATAGTTCCATAGATAACAATAGATCGTTCTTCAAACTACCGAAAAGACACAAAAGCCCAGAATGATGTGACAACTAGCTAGCTGCTATCAAGCGTGTCAATGCTGACAGCACACTTTGGAGTCCTTCAAAATATTCAACAATTTGTTCAGATCAATTTGTGACTGGTGAGTAAAACATCTTTTATGATATTGCTGTATAAAACGTATGTTTTTTTTGTATACATGCCAAAAATACCATGAAATAGATGGTTACAGTAACATTGACAAATGTTCTTTTGGTGGTTGTTGTGAAGTTCTGAATATTTCATGTTAGCAGCTCCTCCACAATGTGATGACAGATAGACATAAGGACATTCGTTCAGTGCTATGCCACTAGCATGCTCTATATGGTGGCTGCATTACCTACAAACCATTATTAAAACTAACAGTGTTGAGAAAGAAAAAAATTCATTTTGGAAAAGGTGCATCCCACTGCACACTGAACCAATGAAATTCAAAATTTGTGGAGTAAAACACTTTTGTTCTCTGGTTACACCCCCTGTGGTTTTCTGCTGCGTGCTGGAATTCCTACCTCTGCACCCTGAGGTTCACCTTTATTTCCCACAATGCACCGCTTTGGGGTGGCAAATTCCCTGACACTCCATCAGGGCAAAAGAGAGAGAAGGAGAAAAGCAGTCAGGAGTGAAGGAGGAAGTGAAGGAGGTGAGACAGAAGGGGAATGACGGAGATGAAGGCGAGGGAGTTTTCTTTAAGGTGTTGGCACCACTCACACTCTTGCAAAACGGACTGCAGGTCACAGGGCAAACACATTGAGCTGTGTGGGTGATGAGGATGGAGGGAGGGAGGTGGGTCAAGCCTGACTCCCAGATGTCACCTTTCCAACCGCCGAGTTAATACACACCCAAAATCACATACACTGAGCCCAAAACCCGCACAAGCTCAAAGGTTATGTATGAAGTCTCGGTATGTAAAAGAACTGCGTGTGCACATGCTTGTACTGTTTGTGTGGGGCAAGTGTGTGTTTGCACTGCCTCAGGGCAGTGGGCTTTGTTTAATGCGGCCTCATGGCTACAGAAGCTCAATGTCTGTGTGTTGAAGGGGGGAGTTTAGTGGTACTGTGGATGGAGAATATTAAGAGAAAAGAGGGAGGGTGCATAGGGGCATATTTCACTGAGGCACCCCTGCTGAGTGCTGTGTACCCACATTGTTATGAGTGCACAGATCTTTAGGCCTATAAAAATACCAGGGCTCCACTCAGAAGCAGGGTACAAAGGAGAACCCTTGCGCTTTGTTACTCTCTCAAAAATGCCAAATGACATCAACCTCCCTTCCTTCTCCCCCCGCCCTCGCTCTCTTTTTAATTTCCCCCTACCCACACTTCTCCTTCCCTCTTTGCTGTCTCTGTCTCTTTTAAAGTGTGTGTAATGGTGTTGTAATTTCTCTGTCTGTCTCCGAGAGGCCCAATGCAGCCAGATGACTGTGCGCCGACTAAAGTTTCACAACATGTAATTAGGGCCTAAGTAGCGAGGTCAGTGCTGCCTGGCCCTGCGGCCGGCCCTTTCACCCCTCCTGCCCTTCCCAGCTACAGCTATATCTCTCCTTCAATCTTTTCTTTCCATTCACTTTTTAATTATGCCTTTTCCAACCCAGCTCCTTCTCCTTCTCTCTCCCAGCCTCTTTTCCTCATCTCTTTTCCTTCCTTTTTTTCCCCTCTCACTTATTCTACCCCTTAAATGAGGCACCTCTCCCCAGCTGTTTCACATATCCACACCATCTCATTTAGATAAAGCCTGCCATCTTCCAAAAAAGAATGGGAATGATGTGACCCTTTATAGAAACTTTTAATTTAATTGTAGTTTCTTCTCTTATAAATGGTTAATTGAAATGCCGGAGGGTAGCTGGGCTCAAAAGTCAATAAAAAGTCCTCAGAATAGAAGTTTATAGAGGTTGTCTATGTACATAATTAAGCCCTTCAGGCACTTTACAGAAAAAAGAATCTGTAAAATAAATGGAAGAACGCCCTGCTGAGAGAGGGAATCGAGAGAGGACGGAGGGAGACAGATAAAGATAAAGAGAAAAGTAGAGACAGAGGTTGTTAGGACAGTGAAGCACACAAATCAACGGACCTACCAACACCTCAGGGATGCCTTCACGGTGGCTGACAAGAGCAATACTCCACAGCTCTCTGCTTCCCCGAAAAAAAAACAAGGAAGGATGGATAAAGCACCCATTGATGGTTTTTAAGCAAATGGTGAAAAACATATAGGAAAATAAGATGAGGTGACTTCTATCTTAGGTAGTTCGTATAGCTTTTAAAAACATACACCATAATATAAAAAAAAGCTCCTCAGCATGCTGTCATTTGCAGTAATTTGTACTGAAAGTATGCACATTTCTGGATCTTCAAGGTTAATGGGTTGAAACAGTGTGCACTAAATAGGCAGTGGGGTGCACAGACTGGTTTAGGGTTACATACACATACACACAGAAAAGCACAACTTATATTCTGATGGTTACAGCATACTTCAGAGAACAAGAGAACCCATTAAGACACTGCAGGTCCTTTGGGCCAAGGTTGGGAGGTCCTGACGATCACAACTTTGTTTGCATGTCCTCACAAGCCTATATTTCATCCCACATGGATTTCACGAGTTTTTTGTGTGTCACTTTTAATGACATGCATATATCCGCCACATGTATTTTACAGCTGCACATCTCTCTTTTTTTATGCCGTCAGTGTGTGTTTGAATGTATGCAAGCACACACATGTCATTTTTGGATGTCCCTCTGTGTTTGCATTCTCCTTGCATGTCCACGTGTGCTCTCC